>CABFOW010003901.1:4043-31304 GCA_902141385.1 Timema californicum
TATTATTATTATTATTATTACACCAGATTGACACACTTGAGACCGAGTTGTGTTTCCGAAAACAGAAACAAGTTTTAGTTTTTGAAAACAAAAGCGAGACTTGGTTTCCACCAAAATGACTGGAAACAAGTAGCAGTTTTGATTTTGGTTTCAGTGTTTTTCCACTACACGGACAGTACAGTCATGTCCTCCGATGACAACTAGCTCAATATTGGTTGTGGGTTTCTCATAAGTTAGTCTTTACAGAAGAAAGAACAACATAGGTCAAGAAACTGGGTGTGTTCACTTATGCACAAAACTAAACAAAATATGTACCATTGGGCTAAACACCTTGCAGGAAAATGTAGCTGGAGAAATAAATGAAGGTGTTTTGTGCACAACTGTTGCTGTGGTACAGTCACCGCCAATGTGGATTCTCCGAAATGTTTCCGTTTTCGGAAACTCAATTTATGATTTCGTCAAACTCAACACAGTTTGTCTAAATAGTGTTCGAGACGGTTTGCAAGAATGAGTCTTCAGTAATGTTTGAGTGCTAGTAAAGGGTAATTTTAGTTTTAGTGCCTAGTCCTAACTTGCCATTAAAGCTCCACTCAAGCTGTTGAATTTATTTCTTGTTCAAATGAGCCTACACCTCTTTTAGCAAACAAATTTCACCACCAGCCCTATACTAACACAAACACTCAGCCTTGTTCTTGAATAAAGTCATTTAACACAACCGATATTATAATACAGGATTAAATGAAGCACCAGATTTATTTATACTAAAAATTAGACAACCCTTTTTAAATGTGTTATTTCTAAAGAAATGTTTGATGAAAGTATTTTGGGCCTTTAAATTGTAATCAAGAGAACGGAAAACATGTGAAGAAGCTATCACATTTAATACTAGAAATTGTTATGTACAAATATTTATTGTTAGGTACACAGTAATACATAGATGACTTGGTACTATTTGCGAAGGAAGAAGAAATACAAACTATGACGAACAAACTAGACTTCTGTGCTGGCGGCCGGGGTTCAATCCCAGGTCCCAGCACAGAATTATCTGATTACCAAACCCTTCCTTCACCTCTGACAAGACATCTTGTGAATGTGTGGAATGCCAGGCCTCCACCGTGGTTCGGATTCCATGTTAAATTGTAGGTCCTCCATTTCATCTCACAATCACCCTACCATTACACATTAGCGTAAGTGCGTATAACCCGAACGGGTAGTAAGACGCGGTGCTAATAATAATAACAATCAGGAATTTGAAGGTTAAGAGGATATTCCATAGACAAGACCCAATAAACATTACAGTGAGTTAATCAACAGCTGGAGAATATGCAACATTTCAAATAGGTATTTAAGATGTTTAATTGTGACAGACATGCAGTGTACACAAAAGATAAAAGTCAAAAATATCAATGGCCAAGGTTGCTTTTAACAAGAGGATGCTAATGACTAGCAAACTGAATTTAGAGATGAGGAAAAAATTAGTGCAGTGGAGAGAATTACGTTATTTTCATGATAAGGACATTTAAATAAAATTATTATTATTTAACTAACCAATCAAAATATGTTGATGGTTCACATAGTTTTGGGTTTTATGGAATTAATCCCATTGCTAGGTATAGTTTATTCTTTTTGGTAAAAAATTTAATTTCTCAAAATTAACTGTAAAAGTTCTATACTCATTAAAATGGTGTCTGGAAGTGTTATTTTCTGAAAAAATATATTTTTCATGAATAATTTGTTTGCATACTAGACCAGAATAACTCCTTAAGCATGAGCTTAGCTTGATATAGGCCTTAAATTTATTTTTAAACTGATTAAAAACATTAAAAAGCAAGATCAAAGTTATGCGCGTAACTTTAATAAGAGGTAGTAAGTCGCGGGGCTAAAAAAATAAATAAATATCAAAGCCTCCCCACTTCATCATCCTAACCAATCCATCTACTAGGTACAGTAAATTATCAATATATTGTTAAAGGTAATAATTTTAGTTTGAGAATAACCGCTACAGAATAAATAAGGAACATAGCCCACCATTCAAAGTACCCATTGACCTTACTCAAATGACATTTATGCAACTACTACTTAAAGATTAAGAATGTGTTGACTGCAATAAAATATAGTACAAATTTATTCACACATACAGATGAGTATTTGTATTGAGTTTCTGGAAAATATCTCACCATAATTTCAAACAAACTACTTGATTTTTGAACTAGAATAGCCATTGTAAATTTTGATGAGAAAGTGTCACTATAAAATCCTTGACTACTAGACTAACGCGAAATCATTGCTGCTAAATGAAAGGATAATAATGTATCTAGATTAAACTAAACACGACAAAACTAAAACAATACACCCTAAGTTCATAATGCTGACACAGTTTTACAGAAAAATAAGCAGTGACATCCCAGCTGTAAAAGAACGAGCAGATAGATGTTTTAGAATAAAACCTAAATTAGAAACCTTATGAGAGTTAATAAATCTAAATAGAAAATCTCAGGCAGTAAACACTAAAAACTGTATATAGATCTTATAAATTAAGCATAACGTCTTATAAGAAAATAATATAATTTTAATATGTTTCAATTTGTTTCATACGATGAGTTACTGTCCATCCCCTAATTGCAAAAAACATTTGGTTAATTTTAACATCTTGTCTTACTACCTGTTCAGTTTATACGCATATCTGATAGTTACTCTAATGGGATAGTGATGAAGAAGGAAGCATTTTAGAGAAAAAAAAACTCGCTTTGCTCGTTGGGGGCAACACTCCCAAATTCACAGTGCGTTTTCTTTGCAAGTGGATGTAAACTAATGTAATTTCATAGCCGTTTTTTGATAGGTCTTACCATTTAGCCCAACGAGACGTTCAAAGAAAGGTCCTCACCGACTTTAAAGCTGCTTCGACATTTTGAATTTTTTTACGGGGGTTGAAAATTAAATTGTTTTAACTTTTTGGAATTTCTCGTCGGTTAGAGGCTAAACGCTATAAGTTTGCCTAATTTCTCAAGTTTCCAGCTCATTTGGAAGTGGGTAAACATTAATGTCAGTAAATGAGACCGCCATGTGGCTTTATAGTAGTATAATATACCTAAACTTTTATGGAAAGAGAGTGAAAAACCATTTAGGAAAAACCACTGACAGTAGTTAACCGAACGAGACTCAAACTTCGATCTCCTCGTCTTCTTCGGGCCAGTCTTACACGAGAGTAACATCTTAGATCATTCAGCCACTGAAATGAGTAATTTAATAAGCAGAACCAATAATGGTTTAAATTTTTGTTTATGTGCAAGGAATGAATTTTAAATCGAAGCCATTTTTTTAAAACATATTTATCGCACAAACAGTTCTCGGCCTTAAAATATTTAATTCTCTACAATAGTCATGCCATTAAGTGTTGCAAAGGAAGGAAAACCATTATGAACACAAATTTCTCAATGGGATTTCAAAAATCTTTTTTGAATTAATAGACCTAGCCAATAAATGTGATTGCATTTAGTTTCTTATTGAGTGATTTTCTATCTTCCTTCTTGACGAATACTGATGTTACTTAAAATGTACTAGCTTATTTTATAATTAGTCCTTCATTATTATCGTTGAAGTTTTGTATCGCGTAGAAAATGATAACACGAAGAAAAATATTAAATACAAAATTAAGAAAGTAGTAAAATTGTTTTTAAAATAATCTCAATATAATACACTAGACAAAATGAACTTTTTTTTAGCACCACGTCTTATTACCTTTACATGCTATACGCTTGTGTACTAATTACTCTTATGAGCTAGGGATGATTAAGGTGGAATTTTGTGTGGAGGGAGAATGGAAAACCATTTTAGAAAAACCACCCTCAGCACACTCGATTGTGATTCAAAGCCCAATTTTCCTGTCATAAACAGTTTAGTCTCCAGCATGAGAGTGACACCTTAAACCATGGAGCCACCGAAGGAGATCAAATGAGAGATTCGTATAAAATAGAGTTAACATGCAATTTTTACGAACTATCCTACAACACATAGCGAAAGTCACTATTTAAATTAAGAACCAGGCGAATAGAAAATATTTGCTTTGTATCTTAATCCATACTCATCCTCTCAACATGCCCAAACCAACATAAGACACTTATTTCAAATTGGCCTATTTGATTCCCTTTCAAACCGCACTCCTCTAGCACTCATTCATTGCTTACTGTCCATATGAGGTTTTCCACATACATTTATTATATATCTCATTGCACTCTCACATTCACATTGTCCATTTGAACACATATTGCGTCTTCACAAGCATCCCTCATACACTTATCCATGTAAACATTAAATAACCATGGGGACATAACTTTTGAAAGCGTTTAGGAATAATAGTGATAATTCTTCAATTCTTACAAGAAAACAAAACACAGAAATTATTCACAAAAACAAAGACTCTCTTGAGTTGATTTTTTTTAGAGGCCTTATGCTTCTATACTCCCTTCATGATAACTATAAATAAAACTTGAATAGAGGATAAGAGATAAGAAAGGCACATTTGAACATCTTTGTTAATTCGATAATACAAATATGACGAAAAAATTATCATTGAAACTTTCTTTTATATTGCATTGCAATAAATAATACAAAATTATTTATTAGTAAAATCTAAAAAAAAAGAATAGATAGGTTTAGTATTTACTTTGCAAACTTGACATTTTTTTTCCTGAGATATTTTTAATCACCGCATGCAAATTATTTGTCCTGGCAATGTTTGATTCAATGCTTAGCCTGGCCAACTCTACAAGACGGTCTTGAGACATTGTAGACCTTAAATAATTCTTAATCATCTTGAGTTTGCTAAATAAACTCTCTACAGAAGCTACTGTTGGTAGAATTGTTAATGGTATTCTTAAGCTAACACCAACATTTAGAAACAGGTCACTAAGTCTATACTTTCCTAACAGATCTGCAGATCTAATGGCTTTAACTGTATATTTCCAAAATTTGCTTTATGTACTGAGGGTAAAATGTCGCATTTATTTTCCAAAATCTTCACCGTTAAGATCAGAAAGATATTGCTCTGATAAAAATAAAGCTTTTCTTTCCACATCACTTTCAGATATGGTGAGATATTTTTACAAGAAATCCAAATTTTCAGCCACTTGATTAACAGCATTGAAACGGAAAGTAAATCCTTCTATTACACTGTCCAACAAAACGTAAAATACACACTTTATGAAATAGGCCTCCTCCGACATATCATCTGTATCATTCATTTCCTCCAAATTAGTACAAAGTTTTCTGTCATTATGTGGCATTCCTCTTTTGCGCTTAAATCCCCCACATCTCCGGGAGAGTTATATTTATATAATTGGAGTTTGACACAACCAATTTAGATTAATTCCTCATGCATTATCAGTTGTCTCTAAGTTTTACTAAATCTGTTAAGAGAGTTTTGATGTTCGCTACTTAAACATCCAGTATGGTATCTCTATCTTGAATGACCTTGTTGCAATTATTTATGACAGCTAATTTTTTGTACCACACAGTTTACATTAACACACAAGCAAAGGAAGTAATGTATAATAAAACTCCATGCCCTTCATTTCTCGTTTTAGCTGTCAAATTGAGTTCTAGGAGATCTTCCAGTGCTAACTTAATGCCAGTCAAGTGAGCCGCAAAAGGTTTTACACATTCAACACGATCTGACCACCTTGTATCAGAAATACCATGAAGACAACATCCAATACGGGTTTGTAGTAATTCCCACCGCTTATGACTGGGACTGAACAAGTTGTACAAAGTTTGAATTGTTTCGAAAAAGGTTATGGCTTCAGTTGTGCATTCAGCAGAAGCATTTCCACATAAGTTGTGTGTGTGACAACTGCAAGGTGAAAAAAATTGCTGTTGTGCATTGTTCATGTAGTTTTACTTGTGCACCGCTATATTTTCCAGAAATATTTCCCTCATTATTATGAGTTTGGGCTCTACAATCATTTAGGGGAATAGCATGTTCTTTCAGTTTATCAGTTACTAACTCAGCAATATTTTCCCCGTTTTTGTTAACTACAATCTGCAATCTTGAGAAATCTGTATTGAACCTCATAATGCATTTCTTAAATGTAAATATCTCAAAAGAAATGTTGTTTGTTTAATATGTGATAAATCTTGTGTGGAATCTACTATTACTGCAAAGTATTTTGCTGACTGTCTCTCACGCAAAATGTGTTGTTTCACAAGATTCGAGCATTCTGCAATAAATTAATTTTGTGAGTCAGGGGACAAATAATGAACCTAAAACAGCTCACTATTTTTCTGTGACTCCTCTACAATTAGCACATGTTCCTGAATGATGGAGTCCCACCTGGAGAGCAGTTCAATGAGTCCAAAGAAGTTTCCATTGTTTGGATCACCAATTCGATGGGATGAACCAGTAAATGACAAACCACGTTCTCCCGAGAAGAGTACAACATTGATGATTCAATTATATGACTTTTAAATTTACATACGATTTTATAAAATTTCAAATTTTCAAAACTTGCTTATTTAAAAAAATAAGTTATGTTGAGATTAGTTTAATTGGTAAAAATATAAAAACATTCTTAAATATCAAGAAAAATCATTCCCAAATAGTCTAATTTTATTGTTTCAATTATTAAATGTCTTTAAAAAACAATTTTCTAAGATGTCTTATAAGTAAATCACCTTTATATTAATTTGTTTTTGAATTGTAAAAACAACTCTTTTGGTTTTGAGTACACATAAAACGTAAAGATTCATCATCTCGAGATATACATTTTTCACGATCACAGTATTTTCTCTTGATATTAAGCAAAAAAGAATAGTAACAAATCCATAAAACTGTTCGATTTTAAACGAGTTGGAGGTACAAATAAAACACAATACCTACATAATCTAAGTTATAGTCACTTAAAAATGTGGTTGAAGTTTTACCTTTGGAAAAGAATAAATAACAAACGTGGGTACATCCGCAGGTATGTTGAGTAGTCTAGTTGGCTTGATGGACGCATACCACTGGAGACATTGTTGAGACTTGAGTTGAGGCACTTCAGAATTAACACAATAGCTAAAAATATATTAATATATTATTATATTATTATATTAATATATTATTATATTAATATATTATAAGTGCTGAGCGAGTCTCGTTCATTACACGCGTGTCACTTGTCGAATGCTACTCAGTACTCACTTTGTGCGTGATTAACTCAACTCTGAAATTGTCAGCAGGCCTGTATTATTTTGGTGGGGACATTTAAAACAACTTTTAACCAACAGTAATCGCCCATCATTAAAGGGTTCCATTGTAATTGGTAACGATTCTCCATGGTCAGGATATCTTGGCGAAAGTGTTCACCCTTCTCGTCACTAACAGCACCACAATTTTTTGGGGCAAAGGCAAGATGCGAGTGTAAAAAGTAAATTTTTAGTGACATTCTACACCCTATGTTCTTGTAATTGTCCTATATACCACCCACTAGGGAAACATATTTATCATTTCTTCTGTTATCCATAAAGCCGTAACCAATGTCTTTGAAAGAGGACCAAGCAGCTAACTCAATATTTGTAAGTTTAGCATCAAAGGTTGGAGCTTTCAACAACGCCCTAATTTGTGGCCCAATTAATATAACTTCTTTTAGCTTTGCTTCACTCAACTTGGGAAACATTTATTTCATATGACTAAAGTACTGACGTTCTTTATCAAGAGCTTTTACAAAGTTATTTATCAAGCCTAACTTTATATTAAGCGGAGGCAAAATTACTTTACTCGGCTCAACCAATAGAGTAAATTTCACATTTTCCTTTCCAGTAATATATAATTTCCTTATAGGCCATTCCTTGACTTTGTAGTGGTTCTTGGTGTCTCAGCTGTCCCACAAGCACAAAAAACAATTCTTGTGTGAATCCATCCTGTAAGCCTGTAAGCAGTGCGACAACTCTTAAATCAAAGAATATCTGCCCCTCATAATCTTTATTTTTGATTCCCTCCATCAGCAAAGCCATACTTTTATAAGTTTCCCTCATATCCACCGCATGCACCAAAAAGCAGGCCTGTATTATTTTGGTGGGGACATTTAAAACAACTTTTAACCAACAGTAATCGCCCATCATTAAAGGGTTCCATTGTCATTGGTAACGATGTTCCATGGTCAGGATATCTTGGTGAAAGCGTTCACCCTTCTCGTCACTAACAGCACCACAATTTTTTGGGACAAAGGCAATATGCGAGTGTAAAAAGTAAATTTTTAGTGACATTCTACACCCTATGTTCTTGTAATTGTCCAATAGACCACCCACTAGGGAAACATATTTATCGTTTCTTCTGTTGCCCATAAAGCCGTAACCAATGTCTTTGAAAGAGGACCAAGCAGCTAACTCGATATTTGTAAGTTTAGCATCAAAGGTTGGAGCTTTCAACAATGCCTTAATTTGTGGCCCAATAAATATACCTTCTTTTAGCTTTGCTTCACTCAACTTGGGAAACATTTATTTCATATGATTAAAGTACTGACCTTCTTTATCAAGAGCTTTTACAAAGTTCTTTATCAAGCCTACTTTATATGAAGCGGAGGCAAAATTACTTTACTCGGCTCAACCAACAGAGTAAATTTCACATTTTCCTTTCTAGTAATGTATAATTTCCTTATAGGCCATTCCTTGACTTTGTAGTGGTTCTTGGTGTCTCAGCTGTCCCACAAGCACAAACAACAATTCTTTTGTGAATCCAGCCTATAAGCAGTGCGACAACATCATAATCTTTATTTTTGATTCCCTCCATCAGCAAAGCCATACTTTTATAAGTTTCCCTCATATCCACCGCATGCACCAAAATCGTGGATGAAAGTGTTTGTTGCCATTATGCAATAGCACTGCTTTAACGCTTGCTTTAGATGAATAAATAAATATTCTCCATTCATGTGGATTATGTTGAACACCCAACTCTATCACCAAACCATTCACGTCTGTGCACACCCACACACCCACACACCCACATTGAATTCTTCATTTAAAAACATTCAGACAAAAAGTTATTTCTTGTTATAAAACTGGAAATCTTCGTACCTTGCTCTAGAAGGTTCTATTGTTGCAGTCTAGAACCCAAAAGTTCAAATTGCTGTTTAGAAAGTTTCCAATCACGGACCAAATCGTTCAGTTCCTTCTGTTCTATAAGGTGAGGCGATCTGTCTTGAGTTTCAGGGATGTATTTTTCCAAATATCGTGCATCTTCTGATCTAATTTCCTCTGATAGTTCTAATGCAGTGGTTTGCAAGTTACAAGCACGAACAGGTAAGCCTTCCCCATGAGGCGTAGGAACTGAAGAAATATTAGGATATTTAATTGTATATTTAGTTTTACTGGAATGCCCTGCAGTATTTGTCTCGCCAAACTATTGGAACAGCAAACGGCATAGATCGGCGGTTTCCTTTAATGCATTCTATAAGTGTAGTTGTGCAGGCTATGCAAGCAATATGAGGTGCAAATGGTTTATCCTGATCGCTAAGAGCACAATCATAGTACAGTTTATAAGCCTTCTTAACTAAGTCGGGGATTGGATTTCTTTGGGTTTTTGGAGTGAACTTACCCCATACATAGCAAAAGTTATCGGGGTGGTTTACATAACCACGAAGTTTAGTAGTTGCCATTACGTTAAGAACACTGTACTAATTATAACCTAAAAAAAGATAAATATAAAAAGTTGTAACCTTGTTACAACATAAATTCGGACAAGTTGTGTAACTCACCAAGCCAGCCCCAGTTGACTCATTCCGGCACGCTACAATCCGACACTGCAATCCAGCACTGTCAACGTTGAACTAGCTCGAGGTCCGAGGTTCGCTGCCAGCCGTGTTGGTTGAACCGCTCCCCAAAACAAATGAGCAGCGCTGCACGTCGGCGCTCAGCACACGTATTCAGAACTTCTACGAACTATGATTGTGTATAGACTTAAATGCGTGTGGACGAGTGGAGATTGTTATGGAACCCTTACCCCTTTCCTTTACACTGCTCTCCGCGCCCCAAGAACACATGATTTCCTTAGGATATATAACGGTTGGAGTCCAGAATGTGGTCACGCATTACACTCTGGACTTTCGAGGTGAGAGGCCTGTCTGTTAATTAGGCTCGACATGTTTCTCAAAATTCTATTTGGCGCTAAATCTTTATTATTCTAAATTTACTGTTCAGGATTTACATATATTTTTGATTATTATTATTTCTTTTACGGTTTTCTTCCCTTAAGGCTATGGAATATTTGGATACAATGGGCGACCAGCCCGTAGCTGTGCTCGTTCCTTGGGTATTTTGGGAAGAACTTTTGATCTGATTGTCTTTATCTTAAATTTATTATATCCGCTTCACGGAAAGTTTCATGGCCTGCTTCAGCTAGGAGAGAGACAGTAACAAAATATTCTGTATTATTTTCTGTTGTCATGATATATTTGATGTCAAAAAGGATTGGGATAGTTTATTATTAATGAGCCATTTACGTTTATATGTTATTTAAATGTGGGGCTGCGAGCTGGCATAGATAATATTTCTAACGTGGACGTTTTGTTTGTTATTAAATTTGGTATAGTTTAATATCATTGTATCACTTATATTTATATGTTATTTAAAGAAGGGGCCACGCGCCTTCAAGTAAATATTTCTCTGGTAGACGTTCTACTTGTTATTAGATATTTATATTTGTTATTATTAATTTTAGGTATTTTGAGCGTTATGTATAAATAATGGAAGGTTGCATACCGATGTTTAGGTTAGTTAGGGTTTGTCAGATGACGACAACTGGTGATCCTATTCTCACCTTAGGTTTAATGCTAGGGCACAAACTCGTTCTTGGCTCTTAACTTTTGATTATGAGAGGTGTAATTAATATTAACTTGTAGGTCCATTCTTAGTGTATTATTGTTGTTTTATGATGACGCCATTTTCGGCACTTAAATTAGTTGACACCTATTGTTGCTGTTTGCATGCCCTTCTGGCCTTGGTGGTTATCTATGCGCCTGCCAGCCCATTTGGCTTGTTTGCTTGCTCAGCGCCTAACGATCGTATGTTCCACTTCCTCGTTGAGGTGTATCTAGATTGTTTTGAATAAAATTCATAACTTTCTTGTCTCTACCTCTGTTTGTTATTTGTGTGGAATGATGAAAGAGGTAGGTTACAAAGTGACTAACAACATCCAACTTTCAACATGCACTAAACAACAGGGCTAACGTGGCTAGCTGAATCACCTCTAACGGCCAATGGCCCCTCAACTAAATTGCCCTGCCATCTAGTGATTATTTTTATAACTTCTTCCATCATATATTGCATCCAAGTATAGAGTGCAACCAGCATAGTCAGTGATAAGTAATGAAAAAAAGAGAACACAAAAGTAAAAACAAAGTAAAAATCTCAAATATCTTAAAAACTTTACACAACAGAGCATTTCCGAAGACAGATTCGAATTCTACAACAAAAAATACATATCAATTGATGCATCACACCCCAGATGCAAAATGGCTGTTAACCAGTGTAATTTATTAGTAATTTCAGTTGAAAATGTAAATGCCTGTCTTCAATGTGCAAACATTTTATGAAATTCCACGAAATTTCCGGGCCTGGGTATGATGTACCCTCTGTATGCCCCTCTCCTGGGGTCTGAATGTCCAATCTCATCCTAACTTCCTCTAATATCTCATTTATCCACTATACTCCTTTAGACCTTAAACCTTCATTCCTAATCCTATCTATTCTGGTGACAGCTAGCATGCTGCTCAAAAACTTCATTCCCATGGCCTTCACTTTCCTCGTTTCTCTTTTATCCAAAGTCCAAGTTTCCGCTGCATACGTTACTATGGATATGAAGTGTGCTCTATTCAGAACTTCCTTATACTTTAGAAGCACTTCTATTTTCCATAGCTCTCTTAAACACCCGTGAAAAAAACACCGTTCCCTGTTGTCCTCGTCTCACTATATATTCTCTGCTGCCCCTTTTTGCTTCAATTCTACTACCAAGATACTTAACGCTCTTTTCTTCTTTCATATCTACTCCATCTAGTTGTCACTTTCCTTGCCCTTGTTCGCTGCCTTATAAATCATCACTTGACTTTTCACCATAATAAATTTCATTCCACACTTTTTCAACTCCTCTTTCTATTCCTGCAGTTGATCTTCTTCCTTTTACCACCATACCACCAAGTCATCTGCAAGCATCATTGTTTTCATTTTCTCCTCACCCAGTTTTCCTGCCACACTATTCATTATCATTTCCATCAACAACACAAATAGTAATGGTGAGAAGTCACTTTCCTGCTTGACCATTTTTTAGTTGGAACCACTGTCCACTCTCTCTTCGTCTTTATACAACTCAACATTATTACTATACATATTCCTTACTTTCAACCACTCCAGCCTCCTCCATTGCTTTCCATACTTTCTATCTGTACTATCATAAGCTTTTTCTACATCCATATATGCCATTACCAGATTCTTTCCATAATCACATTTATTTTCCATCACATGTCTAATTCCAAATTTTTAATCTACCATCAGCTTATTCTCTCTGAACCCATGTTGCTCCTCTCTCCATCTTCCCTTCACACTTTTTGTCATTCTCCTTTCCCAAATCTTTTCGTACATTTTCACATCAGTGTTATTCCTCTATATTTTCACACCTTTTCCTATCATATTTCTTGAATATTGTTAATATACCTTTCGTCCAAACCTCTGGCACTTTCTTGTCCCTCCACACTGCCCTTACTACTCTATACCACCACTGTAGACCCATTTATCCTATTATTTCCGTGAGTTCGTCCACTCCTGGTGCCTTTCCTTCCACATTCTTTTCAAGGCCTCTTCTACCTCCACCCATGTTAGTTCCGCAACTTTGTCCATTTCCTTCTCTTATTCCTTCCCCCTTTGGATTGAACAGTCTCTCATTATACCCACAGCTTCTGCAACTCCTCGCTTCCTTTTCTAGCCATCATTTGGACTCGTTCCTATTTTCCTTCCTCCTTTGGCTCACTTGACTATAATATATTCTTGCACCCTTCCACAACAGTATGTAGCACTTTTGTCCACTCTTCTATCCGTGTTTATTTCTCCCTTCTCTTACTATATTCGTTGCATTTCTCTTTTTCTCCCTATTAATTATCCTCAGTCTCTCTTGTTATTTTTGTGAACCATTCTCTAAATGCTTTGTTCTTAGCATTCATTGCTTCCTTTACCTTTTAGTTCCACCATGGAGATTCCTTTTATCTTCTCTTTCCAGTAGTTCTTCTGCATATCTACTCTGCAACTTCCATCTTACACTTTTTGAACCTTTGCCACTTTTGTTCTTCTTTTATGTCATTCTTTGGTAGTGCTGTTACTTTTGCTTGAAAGTTCATTCTCTCCTCCACTTGTACAATGTACACCTAATGATTAACTCCCAATAATGAAAGTAACTACATGAAAATAAAACATTTGCTCAAATAATGAATATGTATACAGAGAAGTGATTAAAAATATTTATTTGAATAATGAAAGAGTACACAAAGAATTACCATGTATATTTAGGTCACATAAATAATGGAAATCTACAAAAAATAACAAAACAATAAATTAAAGTTAAAAAATGTCACTTTTCGACATGCTTAGCACAAAAAAAAGCACCACCAAGAGAGAAACAAATTTATGATTAAAAAAAAGTAAACTTTACGAAAAAGATAATAGCTTAAGATTTTCATAATCAAGACAACCATATATAATCAAGTGTTAATAAAAAATAAGGGTATGCGATACTTACAGCCTAGTCGTCAGAACCTCGCGCAATGTTAGTGATATGAGACCCAAAGTCGCTCACGTTTGTGACCAAGTCACTGTCACCACTTGCATATAAAACAAGGCTTTGAGTGCTAGCATATTGCTTGCAGCATTTTTGATACGATGGCCAGATTGCAAGTATGGCCGTAGCCTAAGAAGCAATAATATAAAAAAAAATTATGAATACCGATAAGCACTGAGCAAAACTACAGATCACACAGTTGCAATTGTGGAATAATTTTAAAAGTATGTTTATTTTTCAAAGCTTTAGCTTTAAGAAAACTTTATAACATATAAAAGTTCAATAAGTGGTTTACATGGCTTGGTGTGAGCACAAAAGGGATAACATTTAGTATATTTGTCTTATTAAAAATACGTGTGAATGTCAAGTTGGTTTTAGAGATGTCAAGATTCCTGTTATTTCCTGATAAGATTTTTTAAAATTTTAATCTCGATTTTTTATTCTCGGTTCCGATTCCTCAACATTTACCATTTAAATCCTTTTTAATGCAGCCAACCACACATCAAAAATATGTTATTTATTTTTATATCATACTGTAGAAACAACTAAAAGGTTTTAATATGTAGTGTTTTTAAATCAAAACAGACAATTTTGATTTGCACAAGATCACTAGAACATAAAGGTTATGTTTAGTTAATTAACAGTTCATTGGTACTAACGTTAAACTGCAAAAGAACTAATAAGGGCCACAACGAAAAATTACCCGATTCTGAATATTGCTGTTTCATTAACTGTAATTTGTTTAAAAATGAGGTGGCCCAATGGCTAAATAATTTTATAATAATGGAAATTGAATAAACTATAGAAAAAGGGACGATAAATTAATAGGAGTAAATTTGACGAAGAAAGCCCACCTAGGGAAAGAGGAAAAACGTGGGAAGAATCCAATACACAAAGGTGATATCTTCTTTCTTTCTTTTGTCTTCTATAGTAGAAGTAGTCTTACACACATTTACTCTACTTCTACTATATAAGACAAAAGAAAGGAAGAAGATGTCACCTTTGGGTATTGGATTCTTCTCACATTTTTCCTCTTTACCTAGATTGGTTTTCTTCATAAAATTTACTCCTATTAGTTTATTTTCCCTTTTTATTTAGTTTTATCAATTTCCATTATTATAAAATTAAATGCAATTTGTTATATTTGGAAGAAGGTAAAGGTGTATAAAAACAAATAAAAGGGAACAAACACAATATGGCTTTTACAGTTAAATTATTATTGTTGGCACCGCGTCTTACTACCCGTTTGGGTTATACACACTTATGCTAATGTGTAATGGTAGGATGAGTGTGAGATGAAATGGAGGATCTACAGTTTAACGTGGAATCCAAACCACGGTGGAGGCCTGGCATTCCCCACATTCACAAGATGTCTTGTCAGAGGTGAAGGAAGGGTTTGGTAATCAGATAAATATGTGCCGGGACCGAGGATTGAACCCCGGCCGCCAGCACAGAAGTCTGACACCTTACCCCTAGACCGCCAGGTCACCTACAGTCAAATGAACAACACAATTGACACTTTACATTGCTGCCACTGGACAAAGGCAATAGATGCTTTGCAATCCTTTTTTCAAATATAAGAAAATACCTCAAAAATGAAAAAAAGCTTTTTAACTATAATTTGAGCGCTAAGAATTGAGGTATCAAAAATTATGATATTAAGATTGAAAAGATCAAGGAATCGAGTTTGACATCTTTAAAAATAATTTTTATACAACTTAACAGGTTAAAAAGTATTAGTCAGCGACCATCATAATTATAATAGAAAACATAGTAAAGTACACTTCTGAATAGATTGTTTATTTCTCTATGGAGTATATAATCTCACTGATTTAAGTAACATAGCTTGTATTTAAATACCTAATAAAAACAATTTAAATAAAACAATGTCAGATTCGAGCATGGCAAAATGTCACCTGATGAAACCATCATATGGGTCTGTGTCACCCCAAAAACACTCAACAATTGGCATCACTCTCTGTCTGACTGTTTTGATGCGCGGTGTAGCAACAAACCAAGGAGGTGACACCCACACACACATGCGATAGGGTAAATCTCTAAGACTACTTGTCACACATGAGCAGTAACATGTTTTCCACCTCTGCGATGGAAGGATGCCTCTCAGTGGCCCCTGGAGGTGTCTGTGTGCCTAAAACTCGCACCTTGTGACTCGAAGGGGGTATGCTGTTCAGGTCAAGGGCGTCAGCTACATCACTCGGGACCAAGGCTCCCACTTTGTCCTGTTACACACAAAATATGATTTTCAAAACTGTTAAGAAAAGATAAAAGTGGATCAAGATACTGCAACACACTTCTCTATTTGACAAACATAATGAATGATCTATTATTTTAGATCAAATGATTACTACTAAATAAACAATAATCACACTTACATTGGTGAGCATGCAGGCTAAGGTGTCAACTTTGTTTGGTCTGGTTTAATGGGGCCAAGGAGGTCAAGTTTTGAATCCTGTCCAGGTGTACTGAAGATGTTTTTTCCTAAATGATATTTTTTCTATTCCTTCCCAAAGACGTGGGTATATTTTCTGTAAATTCTACCTTTATCATCTTCACCTCACTAGTATAAATATGTAGATAGCCTGGATGGGTATTATGAAGCTGTGCATGTTAAAATAAATGCCTTGACACCAGCCAGCATGCAAATGAGTAATTCTGACCGAGCGTATGCTGTTTATTGGCGAAGATAGTACCAACTTCTGCAGCTAGAGGGTATCATGTGGTCAACACAACAAACAAAAAAATCTTTCATATTCTGAAAATTGAAAAATGACACCTGGACACGGGAATCGAGGCCGGGACCTTCGGCTTAGTACGCCAATGCTCTTACCACTGAGCTATCCAGGATTCGTCTTGTGCCTTAAACTATGAGTGAAGAATGACCATGGGCACGGGACGAATCCTGGATAGCTCAGTGGTAAGAGCATTGGCGTACTAAGCCGAAGGTCCCGGGTTCGATTCCCGTGTCCAGGTGTCATTTTTCAATTTTCAGAATATGATATCTATGAGGGACTATCCCCATTAAAATGCATCAACAATTGTTTCGGCTATTTGTTTCATTAAAAAATATTATGATGGTTAAAATATAAAAAAATAATAGATACTAGCGGAAACGTATGCAGCGGAAACTTGGACTTTGGGTAAAAGAGAAACAAGGGAAGTGGAGGCCGTGGGTATGAAGTATTTTAGGATCACCAGAAGAGATAGGATCAGGAATGAAGATGCAAGGTCAAGAGTTGTGATACACGAGATAGTTGAGGAAACTTGGATGAGATGGTATAAATATGTAATGAGGATGGAAGTGGAGAGGATTCCAAGAAGATTAATGGCTATGAAGTATGTAAGTAAGAGCTCGCAAGGGAGACCAAGAAAGAGATGGGAGGAACAGATAGCAGCAAATGAGAGGAGAGTGGAAGAGAGAGCAGGAGGAAGAGTGGTGGAAGGACAGAGGGAGATGGAGGCATTTAACTAAACAGACCCGGTCACAAACCATGGTCATGATGATGATGATATACTAGCTAATGATCTTAGTAAAATAGTTCTTGTGAATATAAAAGAGAATTTTAACCATGCAATATATCAGCTCACCTGTTTGTTTGCAAGAACCAGAATGGGCACCTTGGCCATACGGTCATCACCAAGGAGCCTTTTAACTTCCGTGACTGCCAGTGAGAGATTGTGAGCATCTGCCGCATCAACCACAAACACAAGCAAGTCTGTGTCCTGCAGAAAGTTGACCCAATATTTGCGGAAAGGTTCACGGCCACCCACTGTCACCAAAACCAATTATATTTATTAGAGCGAGAAAATGTTGCATGCGATCTGAATACAATTAGTGTTAGATGGATTTTTATTAAGCACCTCTTCTTACTACCCATTTGGTTTATATACCTATGTACTAATTACACTAATGGTTTGGGATTAGGTTTGCATTGAAAGGCAGTGCACCCGCACTTGCATGGAAGGAGAGATGGAAGCGATTTAGGAAAAACCACCTGACCAGGATCGAACCCTAATCTCCCAGTCTTTATGAAATTGTTCATATTGAAGATTAAGAGAAAAGTCAAATAAATGTTGATTGAAAGAGACAAGTTTGTTCACAAAATCATCATTATTACCAATTGTTTCCGGGTCAGATTAGTAAAATCATCTTCCTCTATCCTTCCATCATTCTTCTCCTCTCACTTGAACACTTTCTGTTATCTGCTCCTCACATTTCTTTTATTTTGCACTATGTCTTACTACACATTCAGGTTATAAAATTAAGTACTAATTAAACTAATTGGTTAGAAATGAGGAAGGTTAAATTTAGAGTAAGTTAATCCGCATTTGCAGTGGAGGGAGAGTGGAAAACCATTTAGGAAAAACCACACCCAGTTCACACAATCTAGATTCGAACCTCAATCTTCCCGTCCTCGTCAGTCTAGCTCAACACAAAACTAGCGTGTTAGCTAACCATGCCACCAAGGCAGGTATCTCTTTCTTGGCCTCACTTGTGGTCTTTTTCCTACATACTTCATTTCCAACATTTTCTTTGGTATCCTCTCTTTTTCCATCCTCATTACATGCTTATACCATCTCAGTCTTGCTTCCTCTACTATCTCATGTAATCCACAAAATGAAATGATCTAATAACAAGAGTGTAGGCCGAGTCTACTTAATGGCACCACCTTTCCCCACCATTCGTTTATAGGTGAAATATACTTTAAAAATACATATTTCCAAAGAAAATTTGCATTTTTATCTAAATTTAGATGCTTTTAGGCCTTTGCAGGTGTTTCGTGTGGCCTTTTCACATATTTTGCCAGTTATGTCTCTTCGCCATTTATAAATAAGGCATTCTCAAACTCAAATTGTATCCCTACAATATAATGAAGTGTTTTGTTAACTGTTGAAATTTTAGTTTGTGGAACTTAATTCTTGAGTGATTGTCTTTTCAATTATATAGTCCTTATTACATGCTGTTACAATACATATTTGCAGTTGAATTTAAAACTACACCAAGATCTATGGCAAACCAACTTAAGAAAAAGTGAAAAAACTGTTTGTGGCAAATATTTTATATTATTACATATTATTTTTAAAATCAAGTTTTCCTCTATAAAAATATTATAAATGTATATAAAAGATAAAAAATTGTCCAAAAAAATTGTTCGCTCTGTTACTAAAATATGTCAAATATGTCTTTATGCAAAAATAACTGTCATGTGTGGCCTGAGGAGGAATCCGTGAAGTTACATGCGGCTTCCAATATCAAAATGTTCCCCACTCCTGGTATAAGCTTTATAATATAATAAAATAAGGCTTTGATGTAAGAAGTAGTTTAGAAAACACAAACACATTTGTTTGTGGTAAATAAAGATAGCACTTTACTTTAGTGTAAGTGTTATTGCAAATTTATTAATATTACCTATAAAAAGTGACAGTTGATGATCACACGATATTTTTATGTATGAGTATTATTAAAATTGTTTTAGTAACTGTAGAAAAAATGGCTTATTTATAAAAATTGGATCATTGATATAACTTACAACTGTTGAAATTATCTAAAACATTTGAGGAAATTTGCCCCAACAATACTAACAGAAAATGTATCACTCTAGCTTTCATAGAAAAACCCCCCAACAAATATATAGTAAATAAACACATTTGTATAACCTTATTTTTATAGGAAGCCCACTTTTGATCACCAATATTGATTGAAAGTTAATACATTTGGTGTGTGTGTGTGTATACATATATATATATATGTATACACACACACACAGCAGAGACCTTCTGGAATCAAAAAGATGTCTGCTATAAAAAAGTGTCCATTATTTGTAAAAATATATATTTTAAAATAATGGTGCTTGAACACAGTTTAATTCATTATATGAACCTACCTATATACAACAATATAATTAATACATTATACAGTATTGTATGCAGGATAATGACAAGCGAATATTGTATGTTGCTTACTGTACATATTGCAATATATACAGAACACACAAATAAAATGAAAGGAACAGTAGACCTTATATAGTGTGGGCATAGACTAAACTGATGAAACAACCCCAGGAAGGAAATTACAACCTTGAAGTACAGTAGTCATTAATATGTAGGCTAGTTTAGAAACTTTCCCCAGAGGGGGATGGCAGGGTTGCTCACACTTCACACGAGACAAAGGAATTCCCGACATTCCTACAGTCTTATGCTGTATATGGACTGGTGTTTTCAATTTGTTTCCGCTGTTAGGAGTTTATGCACAAGTATGTGTTTCTAGCAGTGTCCGCGTCCAGGTCATTCCAGCAGATTTCACCAAGGAGTGGTTGCGGCACAATTTCCAAAAAAATTGAAATAAATATATATGATTCCTACAAATATTGAGGAACCAAAACAAAATTTAGAATATTTTTATTTATAACCATTAATTTACCCTGGCGGTTAGAGGGGGAAGGGTGTGCGTTGGGGACAGAGATACTCTGAAAACTGCAGTTGCAAGGGTTTGCGTTATTTTTAATATCTCTGCTTCTATAAAAGATATTGACTTGAACCAAAAACTGTCCTGTTTACCATTGTCTGTACGTCATTTTAATGTATTGGTAAGCTACTTGACTAAAAATATAGTGCCTGCACTGTACTGATAAAAATTGCAGGGGAGAGTTTCTTTGGTCAAAATTTAACTACCCATTAAACCTTTAATTTTAAAATCAACAGTCTCGTTATATTTTAGCCAATTCCTCACACAGAGTAGTAAAGGATACGCCCCACAATCTGGATCTGAATTTACTCTTTTGGCAAAAAAAGCCCTCAAATATGGTTATTTTTAAAATTCTTGATAGCTAAAGCAAATTTAATATATTGAAAAGTTATGTGGACCTAAAAAAATAGCCTGGAGGCAAGTGTGAATGACTAGATGACCCTTTTGTAGTATACGAGGTTCTAGAAGTGCAATCACCTAATTATGATTTCCAAAACTACTCTAGGTTACAAACTTAATATAAATACTCTCACATAGCATTTCTAGACAAGAAAAAATTATTACTATTTGGAAATGTGTTTTAGAGAATGATGACAGTTAATGTAATTGATACATAAAGATTGTATGCATACACAAATATATTTTATGCATAACCAACCAAAGTTGTAACTGGATTGTTAATTTTATCAACAGTATGACCTTATTTCTTTATCTGGTTATGTAATATTTGCATAACCCACAACCCAGATGCAGTGTGTATATAAATGTTCTTTTGAGATTTTGGTCACTAAACTCCTACCTAGAAAATTTTGATATAAATTTTAATTTTAAAAAACAACGATCAATCGACATAATAATCGCTGATTATGATTAATTGCCAATGTACTAATAATCGCCCGATAACGATTCATCGGTATCCACATTGGTACACCCCTATTGGTTAGGAATGTTTGTAAAATGCCAGCTTAAAAAATCACTAGATCTACTATAACATATTCATACGTCAAGTAGTGTGATCTGCAGTTGTCCCTTTTAAAAGTTATTATCAATTCTTACTAAATAGGTAACACTAACAATATAAAAAAATGTTGGCAATGTTAACCACAAGAAAATATTTATGTTTTCTAAAATGCCATTCCTGTTAAAATCGGACTGTATCAAACAGTTATTGAATGAAACCTACCTTCCCAGATATTTAGAGAAGTCTCGCCATTTTGAAGACGGGTGACGTTGAAGCCCTCAGTCGGCTTCACGTCGTGGTTGTGACAGTTGGCCGACGTGACCTGGGACAGGATTGTACTCTTCCCCGCATTCTCCAAGCCCAAGACAAGGATCCTGCGCTCCGGGCTTTCTTCCAACTGCAGACAAGGAGCACTTCATATGCGTGAGAGAAAACAACGCTTAATATCGGCTATAGAAATAGTGTCAGGACCGGCTTTGATTAGTATCAAGTTAGACTGATAAGAAATATGTTTACATATGTAATGGGTTTACCATCAAGGTTTGCACCAAGTCTTAGTTCCCAGAACATTTACACTATTGGAGTACGAATGATAGAGGTATAATTTAGAGGAAATGTACACAAATTTATGTGGAGAATGAGTGGGAAACCGATTAGGAAAAACTATCCAAAGTAAACCCGGTTGGGATATGTGCTCTTACATCCTCATCATTGGCAAATAAGACTAGACAAATGAAGTATACAGAGTAAAATGGGAAAAAATACCTATTTTAACTAAAATCTATTTAGTGCTGCCACCTGTTAGACACTCACAAGACCTTTATAATGCCCTTTAGATTAAGCTTGGAAGAGGTCTCTGTCATCTTTGTATTAATTGTTTAAAAAAAATATTTGCTAAGGTCCTTGTGGTGTTTTGAGATATTAAAGTTGTTGTCTTGGAAAATTTGTGTTGTGTGACTTACTCCTTTTCGCTTGTACCCTTATATGTTGGCATAGTTCCTCTACCTTAATCTTATCATGTGATTCTTATGACAAGACTAATGTCAGTGATATCTATCTCAGGGGTTGCAACAATGTTTGGTGCAGTGGTGTGTTTCGGGTGGAGTCACAATGCTTGTAGATGTCAGAGCTTTATATCTACTCTTTTGGGTAATGAAATGAATAAGGAAAGGTGCAACATTCTGATATAAATGGTAGACATGGATCTTGTCTCATTTGGTTATCAAACTCTCTGATAGTAAGCTTAGTGACTTAGTTTATTCAATTGCTTCATGTTTTGATAGAGGGCGTTAAGAGAGGATTCACTTTGTTTGAATTCAAACTATTCACCAAGCTTGTTGATTCTATTCTGTAACCTCTAAGTCACATTCAATGAGTCATAATAACATGCTAAATTTATAATTAACTAGAAATCCCGCACGGCGTCACCCGTGACCCTTAAAAAATTTGTTAAAAATAGCCTAATTGAAAAGATAATTAGAGATTAAAAATTCAGATTCGAGGTGCATTCGGACCCCCTTCCACCCACCTATGTTAAACATTTCAGATCTCTGCATCTCGTAGATTTGGCTGGGAATCGCACACAGACAATCAAACACACACAGAGACAAACACTTCCTTTCATTATTATAGATTATAGTGTAGACATCACGACAATTTATATTTTGTTATACTCTTCATAACTTTAAAACCAATGTACCGCTTTGAATAATTTAAAAAGTAATTTACTCCTACGTAAACAGCCTAAATGATTAAATAATTTATTTGGATAAGGATTCATATCATGATACGGATATAATCACTTTTTGTTCGCATCCGTGTTTTAGTTGACTAATTTCAACAAGAAATGTTTATTGTAACATAACTATAATAATTACATATATTGTCTGGCAGACTTTTTTGTTCACATTAATGAGAATGTTCAATATGTATAGTATTTTTTTATGTAATACCAATAGTTTTTGCAGCGCATGCGGAGAAAGCCTATTTCAGGCATTTTTTTATACATTGTGTAAAACTATCGACATTTTTATGAGGAATAAATTAAATTTTCAAAATAAAATATTGCCTATGTTACTCGCTGATAATGTAGCTTTATATTGGTGAAAGAATTCTTAAAATCGGTCCAGTAGTTTTTGAGTTTATCCATTACAAACAAAAAAACAAAAAATCAAATCTTTCCTCTTTATAATATTAGTGTAGATTAACTACCCACATCAGTGGCCGCGATCTAAGGCACTACTCTGGCATTGTTGTTGTTATCGTTATTATTATTATCATCCTCATCATATCATCATCATATCATCATCAAACTCGCCTCAGGAGGAAGATGGACCACCTCCTTGGCTGCCTGGTCCACCAGTTCATTTCCTAAAAGACCAGCATGACCAGGAATCCAGCAGAAGGTGAGCTGGGTGCTTAATGAATCAATTTTTAAAATTTGCTCGTGTATCATCTGCACGAGAGGATTCCAAGAGTAGAGAGTGGACAGTGACAACAGAGCACTCATGGAATATGTGCAGATGAGAACAGAACGGTGACAATTTCGATTAACAAAACCCAATGATTTAAAAATTGCATATAGTTCTGCCGTAAAATCATTGGATTAAACAAGTAAACCAAATTTAAAATTGTTTCCCTATACAACAAAGGCGCATCCCACAGAGACCCCACACTTTGAACCATACATGTAGATGAGCTGAAATCCCTGAAAGGGAGTGAAGAGGAGCTCGTTTAAAAGTCCTCTCGTATATAATAATATTTAGCACCACGTCTTACTACCCGTTCGGATTATACACTTTAAGTAATAATTACGTTAATGGATTAGGAATTGGGAAGGTTGAATTAGAGGACGTGAAACCGCATTTGCGTGGAGGGAGAGTGGAAAACCATTTAGGAAAAACCACCCCCAGTTCACCCGACCGAGATTCGAACCTCGATCTCCCCGTCCTCAGCAGTCGAGCTCAACACGACAAGCGCGTTAGCCAACTACGCCACCAAAGCGGGTCACTAACTATAATCCGGGGGTGTTGAAATTTGATGATCAATATAAAATAAACGCAAATTAACATTTAAAAAAACTACATTTATAAATTTGAATGAAATCTCGCAAAAACATTCGAAGGCTAAGACCTAAATAAATATCTTAAAAAAACGTGCTTTAACTGACAAGTACATTTATAACTAGGTTAAGGTTAACCATCACACAAAACGAACACAAAACTATTACCCTTGAAACATCCTCAAAACCTTCGTCAATGCTTTTTGATTCTCTGCGCTTCCAGTACCTATAAACAGCGTATGCACAAGCACTAACAGCTGCACTTGACCCCAAAATAATTAATGTTTTAGACATTTTACTAGAGAGATTCACCGCCATGTTTACAACATCTCTCTGAACTTGACCAACGTGAAAAACTTATCTGCCTACAGTGGTAATAAATGAATACCCAAAGCTAATATCAATGACAGCACTTTATATTGTTATATAGGTATATTTGGGCAATGCCACGTCAGCCATTTTGGAATATTGACTCAAACTATGAAAGTACTAAATATGTCCCGAGTAACTATATTTCACTCTCAATATATACATATTTTTATTTATTTATTTGGTGCAAGATATGATATTAGAACATGCATATTTTAAGAGTAGTAAGAGTAGAAACATATTATATAGGGCTTATTTTGGCTAATAATATGTACATTTCTAATGACATAAAACCCACGTCCAAATGAGCATGCTTATTTGTTTCAAATACACGTCTCATCTCCCTCCCCATTTTACTCTATAAAGTGGAACGAGTAATAACTGCAGACATTTATTTATCAAGATCAAATCATCATGTTTTAAACGCCAACGAATGAGTACACAAGATTTAATTTAAATGTATGACATTTTTTATTTTATTTCTCTATACTACTCTCTAAAGTCTTTAAATAATGACGATTTATTCTAAAAAACATCAAAGAAAACAAAATAATTTGGTATAGTCAGACAGTGTATAAACAGTGTAAAATAATGTAAAATAAGTGATATAGAATTAAACCGACCTGAAAGGATAGTTAGGTTAGGCCTAGATAGAAACATACTTCTCTCGTCATTTGTTCTCTTCTTTTTAAACCTTTACACTTCCCATTTCTTCACACTTTCACAGTTAAACATTGTTTTGGGTTATCAGAAATATTCCTTTTTCCAAGTATTTACAAAAATTCAAAACAATGTGTAACTGTGGAAGTGTTAAAGTTTAAGAAGAGAGAAGTGTGTTTATTCCTATCTAGGCCTAACTATCCTTTCAGGTTTATTTTACTTCACTCAACATCATGAACGGTTTCCAGGTTAAGGCTAGGTCCGTTTAATGAAATGCCTCCTTCTCCCTCTGTCCTTCCACCATTCTTCCTCGTGCACTATCTTCCACTATCCTCCTCTCTCTTGCGTTCTCTTCACTGCATACTTCATATCCATTAATTTTCTTGGAAGACTCTTTCCTTCCATTCTCATTACGTGTTCATATCATCTCATATTTGCTATTTCATGAACACCCTGCACCCCAGCTTTTGACAGTACTTCTTCATTATTAATCCTATTTCTTCTGATGAAGGCTAATATGTTCCTAAAAATTAATTCCGATGACATCCACTTTACTTGTTTCTATAACATCCAAAGTCCATGTTTTAGCTGAATCCGTAACTATGGGTATGAATTAGGTTGTAAAACACTTCCTTGCACTCATAGGCAATTCTATTTTCCATAGTAAATATCTTATACACCAGTAAAGAACCTTCCCTCGTCTCACTACATCTTCTTTGCTGCTCCCTTTTTCTTCAATTCCACTACTAATATACTTTACGTTCTTTGCTTCCTTCAAATCTACTTCATCCAGTTCTATTAACTTTCTTGACCATTTTTTCCGCCTTGTCATCACCATCACTTAACTTTTGGCCATACTAAATTACATTCCTGTACTTCCTTTTCCTTATCTCCCCATAAAATCAATTTATCTGCAAACATTATCGCTTTCATTTTCTCCTCACCCAATTTTCCTACCACTTTATTTATGATAATTTCTATCAGCAATACAAATATTAATGGTGTGAGGGCACTTCCTTACTTGACTCAATTTTTAAATTGGAACCACACTTTCCACGCACTCTCCGTCTTTACACAATTCACATTATTATCATACATGTTCCTTACTTTTCTAGCCACTCTTTACTCCAGCCTCCTCGATTGCTTTCCAAAATTTCTTTCTATCCACACTATCATAAGCTTTTTCTACATCCATAAAGGCCATCCATCACCAGATCCTTTCCAAACTCATTTATTTTTTCCATCAACTATCTAATTCCAAATATTTTAATCCATCGTTGACCTCTTTTCTATGAACCCATGTTGTTCCTCTCTCCATCTTTTCTTCACACTTTTCCTCACTCTCCTTTCCAAAATATTTTTGTACATGTTCGCGCATTGACACATACGTGTAATGCCTATATAATTTCCACACCTCTTCATATCCCCTTTCTTGAGTATTGGTAATATAATTCATTTTGTCCAATCATCTGGCACTCTCTTATCCCTTCACACTAGCCTTTGGAACAGTGTAGAAAGAGTTGCCAAGGAAGTCCGCTAGGGAAGCAGCGCTCGGGTTCGCGGCATTGAACCAATGACATTCAGGCCTTTCTTCAACTTGGCATTCAAGGGTTTAGACGATTATTTGAAATTGTCACGCCTCCGCTTCTGTTATGCTGGCAGCATACTGTATCGAAGCATGGTGATTGTATCCGGGAACATCCACTTAATGTAAGTAGAATACAAATTATATTTATAGTATATATCCGTTTTACTTCTCTTCTTTGGATTCCATTATTTCAGTTTAGTATTTTGTTCAGATTACGGCTTGTAGATGTCATATCACTTAGTTGTATCGTTTCCACCCCTTCAATTTAATATGTAGAAAAGCTAACGATAACTATTACAAAGCAAAATGCATGACATGATAGAAGCAGGGAAACATATTATTATTA
>CABFOW010003901.1:31528-44541 GCA_902141385.1 Timema californicum
AGACTCTGCCTTAAACTATGAGTGAAGAATGACCATGGGCACGGGACGAATCCTGGATAGCTCAGTGGTAAGAGCAGTGGCGTACTAAGCCGAAGGTCCCGGGTTCGATTCCCGTGTCCAGGTGTCATTTTTCAATTTTCAGAATATATCTATAAGGTGAATTCCTCACTAAAATGCATCAACAATTGTTTCGACTATTGGTTTCATAAATGTGATAGGGTTTAACAACTCCAAATATAATAGGAACTTCCCGTAGCACGGGAGAATTTGGGTTCAAGACGACACGGAAACCGTCAAAAGGAAGTCAAGTTGAAATAATGTATTGGGTGTCAAACCAGCTGAGCTACAGCCAGACTTCCCGGCAAAGATTTATCTGATTACCAAACCCTTCCTTCACCTCTGACAAGACATCTTGTGAATGTGAGGAATGCCAGGCCTCCACCGTGGTTCGGATTCCACGTTAAACTGTAGGTCCTCCATTTCATCCCACAATCACCCTACCATTACACATTAGCGTAAGTGCGTATAGCCCGAACGGGTAGTAAGACGCGGTGCTAATAATAATAATAATAATAATAATAATAATAATACAGCCAGACTTCCACTAGAAGGGTGTAAACAGAAAACATGGCGAATTAATTACTCATCAATATATAACTGCAAATCCTATAGTTTTAGAGTTATTAAGCTAAATGACGGCCAAGATAGCTAGCTTGACTTGAGAATAAGAAATACATCCTAAATAATAAATTGTCAAGAGGACCTTCATTCAATTACATTAAAAGATGGCTAACCATCAGGTGTCCACACAAAATTGTGCTATGGCCGGGCCTTTCCCAGTGGGTACTGCCAAAGCATTCAATAGTACATTTATGCCATCACCCACTCCCTGGGGTATACATCAAATAATTACATACTAGGAAAATTAAATTGCCAACAAGGGAAGAATGAAAACACTCTCTGTATGGGCCACTGTACAAAACTAGCCGTGTTCTGCACTTTGCGCACCCAAAATAATAACGCAGACAAAGGGGTACCAACAAAAATGCCGTGAGATACTGACCCAACTAGGTCCTCAAATAAAGGCGTTAGACCACCTGCTTGCATCCATACAAAAATTCGAACAAGTGAGCTTGACGTCCGACGTCCATGGTGTCATAAGATATTGTGAAGCCATTAGTACTTAACACGGAATAATGAACTTATGGAGAAGAGGAAGCTTAAAACAAGGTCTTTACTACATATAGGGCTCAACGCTCCTGTATTTAAGCTATGTTATATGAACATAGGGAAAACATATAGTCAGACTATCTGACTAAAGTAATTAAGTTGGGTTGACACCAAACCAAAAGTAGTCATTCTGACTAAATCAACAAGTCTGAAGGACTTGGACAATATTATAGTCGACTCGAATAAGTAAACTAAGTCAAAAGGGCAGATAACAAACATTAGTCAATTGGACTAAATCAACAAGTCTGAAGAGCTTGGACAACATTATAGTCAACTCGACTAAGTAAACTAAGTCAAAAGGACAGATAAACAACAATTAGTCACTCGGACTAAATCAATAGGTCTAAAGGACTTGGATAACATTCGTAGGATACTTGAAACATCAGACAAGACTCCCTCGGCGTTTAGGCGGAGAGACCCGCAACCCAACCATCAGGGCCAGCTGATACTTCTTGGTGTGGAGCAGAGATCCTCCTTCAAGGATATCAAATGATGAGCTACAATCCTGTGAACCTAGAGGTCACCCGTTATATACTCTCTATCCTGACTATACCGGACCAGATATGGGCATGTAAATAAGAAAAAGGAAGGAAGAGGGGTGTGTGTGTGTGTTTGGAACAGTGGAGAAAGAGTTGCCAAGGAAGTCCGTTAGGTCAGCAGCGCTTGGGATCGCGGCATTGAACCAACGACAGTCAGGCCTTTCTTAAACTTGGCGTTCAAGGGTTTAGACGTCTGTTTGAAACTGCCACGCCTTCGCTTCCGACATGCTGGCAGCATTCTGTATCGAAGCATGGTGATTGTATCCGGGAACATCCACTTAATGTAAGTAGAACACAAATTATATTTTTGCAGAATATATCAGTTTTACTTCTCTTATTTGAATTCCGTTATTTCAATTTAGTATTTTGTGCAGATTACGGCTTGTAGACGTCATATCACTTGGTTGACATGCTACAATACCACCAATATAGACCAATTTCTCCTGCTGCCGTTATAATTTCCACTTCGTCCCCTCCTGGTGCCTTTCACTTCCTCAAACTTTTCAAGGCCTCTTCTACCTCCTTCCAGGCTAGGTCTGCTATCTCCTCCTACAGCTCTCCATCCATTTCCTTCTCTTCTTCCTTCCGTACCCATCCTTACACCTTTGGGTTGAACAGTCTCTCAAAATATTACTTCCACAGCTTCTCTCTACCACCTCTTCCCTCTCCATTACCCTTCCTTTTTAATCCATTATTCGGACCGCTTTCCTATTATCCCTTTTCCTTTGGCTCACTTGACTATACAATATTTTATTGCTCCCTTCCACATCAGTTTGTAGCACTTTTGTCTACTCTTCCATGAATTTTTTCTCCCATCTCTATCTTCTTTGCATTTATCCTTTTCTCCCTATACTTATCCTCGATTTTTTGGTGATCCATTCTCTAAATGCTTTGTTTTTAGCATTCAATGCTTATTTTATCTTTTAGTTCCACCATGGAGTTTCCTTCCATCTCCTCTGCAGCTTCCATCATGTACTTTTTAAATCTTTGACACTGCCACTATTCTCCTCCTTTTATGTCGTCCTTTGTGGCTTCCTTCACTCTCACTGATTTTACAGGTTTTATATATTGTCATATTATACATTTCCAAACCATTAGGCACTAAGCGATTTTACTATCAAAGAATTTTGTATGAAATAAATAGTGACAGCACTAAGAAGGCATGTTATTAAATAAACACATGATACATGCACAATTAGAGTTGTTAAATGTAGAGAATAGTGTTCACTGTGCAGTTCAATACAGGAACTGGCCGACTCGTTGAGGCGTCACAGCAGTGGAAGGGGTCTAGTTTTAAGCTGAGGTTATAGTAAGTTCTGTTAGATTCCACATGAACACAGCTCTCCTGTTCTCAACCGTTCTCACTAAGCACTCAGCATACTAGAACGTACGTTCAAGAAACCAGCCACAGTGAAAAGGTTGCGACATAAAGAATAAAATAATATTTATCACCAGGGAACTTTATTTGTTCTACTCTCAAATATGCCAAGCCCAGGTATGCTGACCAAGCTATCTTAACATTAATAAAGATGAGCATTCGACAAATAACGTTGAGGGAGTTAGGGCATTGCTAAATATTAATGAAAAGCAAATAACATAGAATCAACTAGGCCACAAGGCCAATTTATTCTCAGATGATAAAATAAGCCTCAGAAAGGAAAACAATATAATCTTTAGAGATAGCGAACAGTGCGCAATATTAGATAGCATCCATTATACAAGTAAAGTTATATATATATATATATATATTTAAAAAAATTGTTTATCAAAATATCTAAAGTTTTACCCAATAACGTTAAATATTAAAATTATAATTTTTTTATTATTAACGTATGAACTTATTTCAAAATTACATGTAAAGAAACAGAATTAAAGTGCACGATAGTGCTCAAAGATCAAGTAGAGCAAAATTGACTTGAAAAATAATCGTTCTAAATCGCATCGACGCCTACGCACAACGTTGAGAGGATAATTATCAGAGGGTATGGAGACACACGTGATAGCACAGGGCACCTCTCCCCAAATTTTAGCGCCTGCACAGAGTCCGCAACTCGGGACAAATGAGCTGGATCACATGGCACTCTGTGACTTCATTCTTGTTTTCTCGTCTAACTTGAACGATTCACAGTGTTCTGTGTTTAGGTGTGTGGAGGATACATACAAAGTGCTGGTTTCCCGGTAAAATGGGGTAAGTTTGTATACACCTCTTTTAGGGGGAGGAGGTTGGTGGCGAAGATATTTTGTAGCCACGTTATAGTTTCTTTTGAAGTTACAAACTGTGGTCAATGGGAACCCCTGTTTTGAAGCCTTCTATATAAGCTGGAACAGAAAAACTACTTTTCCTTCTCCTTTTCTGTGGTTGAAGAAGGCTTGTACTCATTACTCCTAAGCCGTTCTTTTTTATTTACTACAAGTGAGCAGTCTCAAGGTGGTGCAGTGCTTGTACGCCTGATCATTCATTTCAAATTTTGACAAACAACACTTCAATATGTCAAGAATATTTGCTACAACAATGCTATGATAAGAATATATGCTATAACAACGCTGGAATAACAGGTCTTCAACAATTTCACACCATTCAACCATGCAACTGAAACCATTTTGCGACCTGCAAGCACGATCGCATGTGACCAGTTGGAAAAGTGATTTCAAACAGGTCCTGTTTCTGTCGACCAATGTGCAGCTCCCCACTCCCTTACACGTGAAAGGTCACCAAACGGTTGCATGTGCAATCGATTTGAAACTTGCTTTTCAAAACAGTCGACTCATGTGTGGAGAGCCTAAGACTAAATAAAAACTCAAAACTGAATGCATTAACTTTTTTATATGTGTAAAAAATATAACTGAACAGAAAACTATGTTCCATTGACATATTATGACGAATAACCTTAAATAAGCACCTGCATTTTATCACATCAATAGCGAACCATGACCAATATACTAAAATACTTTTAAAAAATAGCCCAAACCCCATAAACATATCCCCTTAAACACTCCATAATCTCAAAAGTGATGTATTTCAATATAAAGATACAGCCAACCATACAAGCAGCATCATTTCAAACTTTTTTTAAAATAAAAACTCACAAGTGCTTTTTCACACATTTTTTAAAATAGTGCATTTCCCAAGTAGGTCTACTTATATGATTACTTTATATTGTATAAAAAGAGACTGTATGTACTAAGGTTTTTTAAACTTAAATAATTCTATGATATACAAGTTTAATTAAAGTATTTTAACAATGGTGCATTGTGTTGCCATATCATTCCTCTGTTTATTTCACCTACCAAAAAGTGAGTAAAATATCAGTAGAACCCTGATTAGCCGCAATTTTGGCTATCCTGATTCATATCGCAGCAGCGGTTTTCGTTAAAATTGGCGTTTCAATTAAGTATTTTAGTGTTAAAGCTTTTTTTTTTCTTTCTATAAAATCAATTATCCTGATTTTCAACTAGAGGGACTAGACTAGGTCCTAATTAGTCCGGATGGTCGGGGTTCTACTGTAAATTAAAAATTATGAAATATTTAATACACTTTAATGGATTTGTTTTCTCGATACAATTTTTATATTGAAAGTGTGGGGACCTATCGAGACTACCCCAAACATTACTAATATTTTTTCATAAATAACAAATGAAATTTCTTTCTAGTTTTTCAAGGTTTTATTTTTCACACTGCATCTTATTTCTCATTTAGGCCATCCATATATTTAAGCTAGGGATGAGGAAGGAACTTATAATGTATAGAACTGTGGCTGCATTTAAACGGGATATTATTTAGGGAAAACCATTCTCGGTACACCTGACCAGGATATGAATCCCACTGACAGGCCATTATATTTCGAGGGTGATACAAAACTGAATAAAAAAATATTTAATATTGTTATAAATTAGGCCCTGAGGTTATATAAATTTGTAAATATTAACTTTGTCCAACTTAGTTCTTTATTTGTTCCTTTAAGTTGCCATCTTAAGAAGCAGCCGTTTGTCTGTATCTCAGTCTAGGACCGAAAGCATTTTATTAAGGCTAAAACTCAATATCTTACAGATACATAAAGTTCCCCAGAGGAATTCATGACTTTATAAAAATTAACAATAACGCTTTTTTTATTAAATTTTGTATCAAAGTAGGCCTACCGTTTAACATTGTAAATTCTCTTTTACCCATTAAAAAATTACCGAGGGTATTTTACATTAGCAAACATTTGTTATTTTGATTATAATTCCACAACTATTTGAAATATTAACTAACTCATCATTGTATAGATACTATTAAACATAAAACTCTTTCATTTGAAACAGTTTAATAAAACAACAGCGTCTGAGCCAAAGGCAAAAATATATATATATATTTACATACATATTTATTTGTATTCAGATAATTTGCAAATTGGTAAACAAAGATGTTTATAGTTTCTCAATGTTTCTGTAATAGTGTGTATTATTTAATTTCTGCTCTTTGGTGGAGTGTTTCTGCAAAATTGTATATTATTTTGTTTCACAAATCTTACCAGATTTTAGCATAAAAAATAAAGTTTGTGCGGTACATCATACCATTTATTTGTAAAGTAATTAAGCTGTAAAACAGAGTTTAAAGCCCAGTATATTATTACAGAAACAGAAATGAGTATTTAGGATAATTACAGAAGAGAAACCAAATACCTTTAAGTTATCTACAATATAACATATTTAACATAATGATGGCCACATCATCATTTTTTATCATCCTTAGGGCCTTGTGTGGCATTAATGCTGACACCTATCAATAATGCGACCAAGGTGAACCCCTGTGCAACAACACGAGCCCGCATCATATATTGGGACATCTGACTGCGACCTAGACGGAAACACCACAGGCCGTATCCGAGGGCCCCAACTGTGGCAAGGGAGCCTGCAAGAAAAACAAACACACAATTATTAAGCACTGGCTCTTAATTCCTATTCAGGTTATATGCATTATGTACTAACTATGCCAGTGAATTAGGGATAAGGAAGGTTGAATTTAGAGGAAGTGTACCCACATATGTGTGTAGGGAGATAGGAAAAACCACCTTCAGTAAACCCAACCGGTATTCAAACCCCAATCTTCCTGTTATCAGCTCTAACAAAAAAAGTGACACCTTAGACCAAGCAACTACAGAAGCTGGTAATACCCTCTTTAAATGTGGCTTTTATTACTACTAAGCAAAGTTGACATACAGTGCTTCAGACCACCAATTATTGCACTATTAAATATAATTTAAAAATAATCCATGCTCGTTAATTATGTCTCGTGGGTAAATTGCAAATTTTTCACGTATGCATATGTTTTTCCTTTGCTAATATTGATATGCCAGCATTAAAGAATTGTATTTTATCTGCCACATAAACCTCGGGTACCATAACATTTTACTCTGCATATTAATGCATATTTCGGATGTAAATCATATTTTGGTGAATATACATATAAATACAGTATTTTGACTATTTAAAGGCTTGACACCCTAGCTCAGTAAGTAGTGTGTCTGCATACTCAACGAAAGGTCTCAGGTTCAATTCCTGGCATGACTGAAAAATTTATCATTGGTGAAATGTGGATTTCCGCTTTCACGGTGATGAATAATGGATGTGGGCCGGGTTTGTATCTGTTCTAGATTTAAGTTAGTTTATAAGCAGTGTTGTGTAGTCAGTAAGCTAAGCCTTCAACTCTGACTCCTCTATTTTTCTATTGTCCGACTTTGAATTCGACTCCTTCATAAATGGATAAAAGACAGGGTGTTAAAAAAGTCACACAACCTTATGGGGAAATGCATGTAATTGTTTTTCTTAACTTCTAGGTGGTGAAGGAAACTGAGTAACTATGGGGTATACATTGCAGCAGCGTATATTCATTGTCACATAGTATATCCACTCTGGCAGTTATGCCCGGACGCAGAAGGCCTTCTCAGAAAAGTACGGAACAGTTGCACCATACAAATCCTCCATCATGCGGCTACTCGTCAAGTTTAAGGAGACAGGGAATGTCAGGGACGCACCGAGAAGCGGTCGAATAAAGTTGTTAACTGAGGAAAAGTTGATCGACCTGCAAGCTGCATAAGCTCCGAGTCCCTGGAAGTCTGTGTGACGTCTTTCAAGACAGTCAGGGATCATCATTGGCAGTGCCCACATGGCGCTGCATTGTTTAAGTAATTAGCATGGGAAGTGGGGGACTTCGGAATAGAGAACTACATTTTAGAGACATAGAGTAAGGGCTCTAGTGCTATATATATATTTACTCAGCCTTTGAATAGTGACTATGATTTATATATATATATATATATAAAACACTAGAGCCCTTACTCTACGTCTCTAAAATGTATTTCTTTATTTTGAAGTCCCCCACTTCCCATGCTAATGGTCTGTCACTTTCCACCCCTCATGACAACTTCCAGACTTCTGTTAATGTGCAGGCTGGAGTGCTTAGACAAGGTCACATAAGTACAGTTTTTTTTCAAAGATACTTTGTATTGTTAGTGCTCCACATAAATTTATATACATATCTTCGACATATTATTAGCATTAGCTCGTAATTGTTTTTCTATGTAACTTATACATATATTTACCAAATTATGAGATGTATTTTTATAAAAAAAATTGTCATCTATTTTTTTTAATGCTAGGTTACTTATGTTATTTATTCCTATGAATTCTTGGTGATAAATATATTTGTATAGTTGTTATTATTATTTAATTGTATTGTATTATTGTACATATATTTACCAAATTATGAGATTTATTTTTATAATTTTTTGTCATCTATTTTTTTAATGCTAGGTACTTATGTTATTTATTCCTATGAATTCTTGGTGATAAATATATTTGTATAGTTGTTATTATTATTTAATTGTATTATATATGATATGATATATATATATATATATATATGATTGAATTAGAATATTTATTGCAGATAAACATGAAACATGAATACAAATAGAATACAAAAACTTTATACAGAGAAAGAAATTCTGGAAGAATTAGATGAAGATACTGATGAGGATGATATTGACCTAGATCCTGATTTTGATCTGGAGTCCACTTTTTGTTAAGATGATGATGATGTCGACAAATCTATTATAAAAGAACAACAGAAGGAACCAAAGAAGAGTAAAATAACCAATCCAAATTTGCAACCGACGAAAAGGACAAGAAAACAAGATATGATAGTGGGAACAATAAAAATGTATGCAGAACATCTGAAAGGAAGGGATGGAAAATGGAAGAGATTATCAGAGCCAAATGCCCATAAAGCCCACACACCAGAAAAAAACATTACACATACATAAGACCACATACAAAAAATAACACTGCAGAGGCAGTTCAACTATTAGAATGCTTTAAAGTATTTTTTAATCAAGAAATTCTCACAAAAATTTTAAACCCATACAAATGAAGAGATAAAAAGGCAGAGAATAAATTACTCAGCACCTCAAAGCTCAACATCGAAATTATTCACTATGGAGGAGTTTAGAGGCATTCTTAGGTCTTCTCATGAGGTTCAGGGCAGTGAAGAGTAACCATCTTTCCTTAGTGAAACTTTTTTACACTACTTCATGTGGGAAACTATATCGCACTACACCCTTCTTGGCAAGATGTATATTCCATTCACGGTAGGAATTACGCTCTGAAAGGTCTTTTTTCCTACCAATATCCTACTATATAGTAGATTTATGGTAGAGGAAAAAGGCCTTTCAGAAGTCAATTCCTACCGTGAATGGAATATAAATGTCTACCTAGACAATCTCAAATTGACAACAAAGACAGTAGGGAAGAGAAAACAGTAGGGAAAAGAAGACAGTAGGGAAGAGAAGAGAGCAATAACCAAGTTGACATCAATTTAACTTAATTGGAATAAATTAATTGAAAATTGTAAGTAAAACTATGTGCCTATTTGATGATAGACAAGCTTATCAGATTCAGAGGTAGAATCGCATCGTTGATAACTGGTTTACAAGCATACCTATTGTGATGAAACTGCTGAATGGAAGAAATTAACTCTGATTGGGAATATAAATAAATAAAAGTGATTTGCCTGGTGATATTGTTGATTTAAATTATAAAAACCATCATCCAGGATCATCAAACATTTCTTTTCATCAAGATTTTGACAGCAGTATGGTACAAATCGAGGTTGTAAAAATTGTTACTTTGATATCAACTGTTCATGAGGATGGTAGGCCTACAGTAAAAGAAAATTAAGGAAAACATGAAAAAATTCACTGTTACTATTCGTCTAAAGGCACATTTGATACATATGACCAATTGTGTCGAAGTATGAATTGTAGGAGAACAAGGAAACGTTGGGCAACGTGTTTCATTTTTAATATGTTGAATATTGCAACATATGATGCTTATGTAATTTATATGCACAATTAAACAAAAAGGTTGTAACCTATCGAACCCTTTGTCAAGATTTAACTTCATGATGAGATTAATTGACCAACCAACTATCTGTACTGTGGATGTANCAGGCCTCCACCGTGGTTCGGATCGCACGTTAAACTGTAGGTCCTCCATTTCATCTCACAATCACCCTACCATTACACATTATTACATATTAGTGTAAGTACGTATAACCCGAACGGGTAGTAAGACGCTGTGATAATGATGATGATGATAATGATAATGATAATGATAATAATAATAATAATAATAAACTTCATGATGAGATTAATTGGCCAACTAACTATCTGTACTGTGGATGTATATAACATCTATACTCAAATTTATCACGTTCTATTGAGAAATGCCAAAAAGTTGACTTTGAGGCCAAAACTTTCCAAGAACGTTGCTTGTGGATTGTCAGTAGGGTCCAATATTTATCACAAGGTTCTTATTGTGGTTCTTCATCTTCTAACACATCAGTTAAAAGATCATAACCCCCAAAAAAGAAGGCCAACTGAGTATCCCTTTTAAAAGGTGTTTATTCTGGCCCCCAAACACTAAAAAAACCACGACTAGACAACAAAAGGTTGACCCTGCTGTTTCATTATAAAAATGGAAACAATATTTTTCTGACACTGAAAATAACAAAAAACAAACAAAAAACAATTACTATTTAAGCAGAAGCATCTGAGGATTGGATTTTCAAAATATGTAAGAAAAGTTTCAACGAATAAAAAAATAATAATAGTGCTGAAAAAGTGGGTAGAATGTGATGAGTGTTCTGACACATACCATTATAAATGTGTGTCAAAATCAAACATTGAAGCTTTTGGCTTAGACATTGATGACGATGAAGAAGTGACCTTTTATTGCAATAAATTTGGCAAGCTAAATGATTCAAATGAAGATGAAGATTTTGATGACAATTAAGTAGGCTACTTCTTTTAGTTGAGTATGGTCGTATCTTCCAAATATAGGTAAAGATATTATTATTATTATTATTATTATTAGTAGTAGTAGTACAGAGTCTTACTACCTGTTCAGTTTATACACACTTACGCTAATGTGTAATGGTAGGGTAATTGTGAGATGAAATGGAGGACCTACAGTTTAACGTGGGATCCGAAAGAACCACGGTGGAGGCCTGGCATTCCCCACATTCACAAGTTGTGATTAATACAGGTCTTGTCAGAGGTGAAGGAAGGGTTTGTACAGTAGCCCCATGGCTTCTTTGGTGCTGACAGCTCACAGCTGACTGATGATGGCTTTGAAAAGTTACCAGACCAAATTATGTAGCCCTACGCTGAGCCAAATGATCTGCAAAAAACATGTGTATAGCAGCTGTCACTTCTGACAGTCAAAATTTATGTATATACCTAAATGTTGAACTTCAGAATTCAGCTGTGAGCTGTTAGTCATCATCAAAGAAGCCATGGGGCTATTGTAAATCAGAAAAATATGTGCCAGGACCATGGATTTAACCCCGGATCCCCAACACAGAAGTCTGACACCTTACACCTAGACCGCCATGTCACCCACCAACAGTGTCCACTACTACCACAAGGACCTCTATACTCTCTCAACAAATCAAATTATGAGAGAATTTGTCTATATTTCAAAAGAAGAAGGAAAAAAAATCTTGAGTTTAGTGACGTAATATGTTTAGAAATTCATTAAAATGAAGTCATACAAACCGATAGGAACTAATGGATTTTCATTAAATTTCCGATAAAGCTTTTCTTTAGGTGTTTCAATAGGCGACGTATCCAGATCCTTTCTTAATTGCAACCAATCGAATTCCGGCTCTGGTGAAAAATCTTCTGGTCGAGGAAAAGACATATTAAAAGTAATTTATTGTTTAGCAGCAATATAATAATAACTATTTACAAATAATAGGTAAAATGAAATATCTCCGCAACAACCTAACCTGGTTTGTTAAATATCTATTTTGAAGGTTGACCAACATAAACATAAATATATTTTTTAAATTTACCTTTAAAATCTGTAAAAACCATTGTTCGTTTAAAAATAACTGAATAGACATCTGTAGTTAAAATTTTCGAGCTGTCGTTTGCACACCATTTTGTAAAAGAGAAAGAAACTTTCGGGGGTCTCTTTCTCTCTTACACGCATACAAGGCAATGTGGCATTTGACATCTTTCGCTAATTTTTATGAATATATTAGATATAACAATGTTTAAAATAGTTAAACGAAATAAATATGTTAATAAAAGGTTCGAAGAACATAACTAATCCAAACACTCGTAACTTGGTTTTTTAAATAAGTCGATGTAAGCTAATATATTAATACTGCCTCTAAGCCTATAACCTAAATAATCGTCTGAACGTAAGACTTCTACACAAAGATTCTCTTTCGTACAAAATTAATCAAGTTTTAGTGTTCTTATTTCATGGTAATTATCCAAAATTAAATATAATTTGGTTTCTGAAAGCAATAGTTGCAAGGGGTATGTTTAGACCCATTCAGTATAGTATAGAGATAACTGGTAACATCACATAGAAACCAAAAGAGGTTTATAAGATATATATTATTTCAGTTCATCATTACCATATATTTTCTTTTTTTTGTCTTTGCGTTTCACTAACCTTTGGGATTTAACGCAAATACTATAGATAAAGGTTGATTTTCATTCATATGAACTATGATAAAATATTATCCTATTCCCTTTGTAAGCTAAATAATTACCTTATATATTGGTAGAGTATATTTAGGCTCTTATGATGATGATGATGATGATGATTATGATATTTAGGCCCTAATAAGCTCAGTAGGTACCGCTGATAGTGGTATAAATTTGAAACACAAAGCTAAGTTATGTT
>CABFOW010003902.1:0-5000 GCA_902141385.1 Timema californicum
TCCACGACCGCAAGAGACACAGAGCCATTAGTTGGCCTCAAGGAGATCTCCAGCATCTCTGGAATCAGTACATGACACTCTTCACTCCTCGACACTCTTACAGTCTTATGTTGGTCTTACAGCCTTACAGCTGCTTATTTTCACTATCAGACGAACATAACATACATATCCACGTACACTTTAATGTGCAATATATATTAAAATAAACTTACAAATAAAGGTAGCTTAATATCGTGTTTTAAACACCCATTAAAGAGATGCTTAATTTATAGAACCTTACTAAAACAAAAATCATACAATAGTATTCACTAACACATTGACACTATTCTAATATGCTGGCTCAGAGAAACAAATCAATAAGTTGACGTTTTAAACCAAAGTTATTTTAGCGTATATTGACATACATACATACACATACGCATACACATACCCACACATACATTAATCATGCCGTTCCCTTTAGGGAGTGGATAATAAACTGTGCGTATATTGTAGCTCAAATATAAACTTCGTACTTAATCCATCCTCACTAACTTTCTCCACACTTCCTTACTCCCTTCGCTTCAACAATGTCCATACACCGAGTCGTACTCTTTAAACGCTTTATGTTTCTATTTTCCCCACATTAGTGTGCAACATTTACCCACGTCATACATGACTTACCCCTTCCTTTTGCTCCCTTGTTTGTTTGCCTTGAACTACTCGCTGTGAATGTCAGAAGCGACTTTCAGAGGGGGTAGGCGGCTTGTTTATGCCTAAAGTACCAATCTGTAGTCACAGATCATAACCTCTATTTCCAAACGTGTAACTTGGTTGTGGAGGGAAAATAGAGTTGGAGGGTGAAGGTTTGTTATGTTGGGAGCGACAGTGTTAGTTTGGAGTCGCTAATTCGAGCCATCGTACACTGCGATGGAAACACAAGCACAGTTAGGCCCGAAGTGAGTTTGGTGTAGTGTGTAAGCCTTCCTTTTGCTCCAAAAACTCAACCAGTTATATATTTGGCTCGTCACTCGATCCACACTCGTCCATTCAAACATGCCCGAACCAACGTAAGACGCTGCTTTCACATTTACCTATTTAATGCACTTAAGACTAAATATTACAAATTACATACTGTACATTACACATTACATAGTATATTTTTCTCGTTATATACTGATCATAATAAACGTATTACAAACTACACATACATCTTACACACAATACGTTTACATTACATATTTTACACACCAATGATTACTCACCAACTTCTGCACGCCAAAAATTACGCAGCTTTCAATACATATTACTCACAACACAATAAATACTAAACCCTACTCGTTAAATCTATCAGCCCACAGTATAAATACTACAGTAGCCCCATGGCTTCTTTGGTGCTGACTGACAACTCACAGCTAAAAGCTTTGAAAAGTTACCGGACCAAATTATGTATCCCTACGCCGAACCATATAATCTGCAAAAACATGTGTCTAGCAGCTGTCACTTTTGACGGTCAACATTTAGGTATATACATAAATGTTGACTGTCAGAATTCAGCTGTGAGCTGTCAGTCAGCACCAAAGAAGCCACGGGGCTACTGTACATACCATTCCCACATTCTGCGCATAACATATAACTCATTAAATCTAGCGCAAAGCACACTATAAGATACACTACTTACTATCAATTACATTACCACACACTAATTAAATATTATGCACAACACACTATAGACTACTCATTGCATACCACGTACCACTCTCCTTGTCCACCATCTTTGGTGCCTTCCTGACGAGGTGGTATCGCACGGGCTGATACAGCACGGCGCCGACCACACCGTTGAGGGCTATACCGCTTAGTATTAGCATGGTACCTCTATAACCATAGTCCTCCAGTAGGTACTGTACCAAGGGAGGGGCCACGATGAAACCCAGACCTATTCCGGCCTGGCACAGACCCATGGCCAGACCTCGTCGCTCCAGGAAGTACGAGTTGAATGCGAGGTATGAAGAGGGTGCCACCATTCCCAGTCCAATACCTGCGCATCAGAAATAACACCACATTTCAGATTACCAGCCGCATTCCATACCTGATATTGTACCACACTTGCTATACAACAGCTTATTTAGACCAGCCCCAGTAAGTTAATCTCTGGCATCCTTGATATCATGACGACACAATTCCGTTGATCATTACTACAATATAACTCATTGGTTCTTAACCTTTTGGAAGTCACGGAACGCTTTTGACTATAGGAAAAATTCGCGGAACAACCATGTCCAGGTGTCATTTTTCAATTTAAAGAATATTCTATTCAATTGAAGTGGTCACCAAATGGCAGACCGCACATACATTTTTAACAACCTTGACGAGATAGCGATAAACAGAAGAAATTATGCTATTTTGGTATTGGGCGGGTAGTAGACATGGATGGCCAGCAATAATAAATAAGTAAAATAACTAAAAGGAAAGAAAATCAAGTTTTTGAATTAGTATAGTCCAATAAGGCTTGAACTTGAATCACTGTTAAAGTTTTGTAGGACCGTGGAAGTATGTCGAGGTTTTAAAATGGACCTCCATAAAATAATAATTGGATATCCCTGTTATATTGGTTTGGAAGTCGACGCGCGTAGCAGTTTCCAGTTGTTAATTTCCGTTCCAACGACGCATGTTTGAACGGATTTAGCTCGTAGCTCGAATTACCTCGGTTCTTTGGAACCGATAGAGGTGCCTTGGCTCGGTCTTTCCCGTCAGATGTAGGTAAATGCTTGAAACATACAAGGCCTGTGTTTCTTCGAACGACGAGCCAGTAGTGGCTTGAGCACCGTTCCAAAGGGCACGCTATTTGGCTCGTGAATTTGTGAATGGTCTGTGTCAGTCGAACAGTGGTGGTAGGCAGTTTGTTTGTTGTGTTTTTCTCTGTGAAAATTTATTATAATATAATTTTGAAGAGCTATCAATACATAGTAACCCGCCTCGGTGGCGTAGTTGGCTAACGCGCTTGTCGTGTAGAGCTCGACTGCTGAGGACGGGGAGATCGAGGTTCGAATCTCGGTCGGGTGAACTGGGGTGGTTTTTCCTAAATGGTTTTCCACTCCCCCTCCACGCAAATGCGGGTTCACTTCCTCTAATTCAACCTTCCCAATCCCTAACCCATTAGAATAATTAGTACGTAAAGGGTATAACCCGAACGGGTAGTAAGACGCGGTGTTAAATAAAAAATACATAGTATGCTGCGACACTCGTGATATGCTCGTTTTCACTGTCCACTTGAAACTACCAACCAAATCTGTACTACCGTGTGCCGCACCAGGGTCGTGACACATCTACGGACAAAGACAAAAACGAGGGGCAAACCACGCGTTGTAGGAATGTCTAGGCTCGCATATCTACGAACCACAGGCTCGTGAATCTATTTCCCACGAGCCGTTAGGGACTTGCCATACATGTCGTGGTAACAAGGCTTTAGACTCAGAGTAGCCAACATCACTCGGTATTGTTGTCATGTGGCATCTTTCAACGGCGGAACACTTGTAACCAGTTCACAGAACACGAGTGTTCCGGGGGACACCAGTTAGGAGCCACTGCTTTAACTAAGTAGTTCTGTGAACAGTAGATCTATCTCCATGCTATTATCGTTACTACAGTCTTACTAGTAGTCCTGTGAACGGCATACCTCGCTCCCTCCATGTTATTATCGTTACTACAGTCTTACTAGTAGTCTGTGAACAGTAGATCTATCTCCAAGTTATTATCGTTACTACAGTCTTACTAGTAGTCTGTGAATAGCAGATCTATCTCCATGTTATTATCGTTACGACAGTCTTAAGATTTCTCTTTGAAGACATTTCCCCTTGGATATAAAGTTGATATTTCTCCTTGATGATCTTGTTGGACAAAAGCCAAAATAATATTATATTCAATTTTAGCCTATATTTTATTAATAGAGGTTAGTGGTTCATGGGCCTTATGACACTAGACTCACAACAAATATAAATTGAATAAAACCTACCTGCATCATCGGCCTAAGTTACAATAAGTCCACTGCAATATTTTCGTTAAAATTGGTCCATGCAGTTGGCAGTAGTCATGGAACAGACAAAAAGATGACGTATCAAACAGTCGAGTTAAAACAAAAACTTCCCCCACTCGGACATTAGTTTCTTTTTTTAAATATTCGGCCAATGAGGCATTACTTCGTATTAACGGTTAGCACTTTTTTCATGACATTTGAAACTTATGATAATAATTGACTTTTGAACTATAAAAGATTACCAAACCCTTCCTTCACCTCTGACAAGACATCTTGTGAACGTGAGGAATGCCAGGCCTCCGCCGTGGTTCGGATTCCACGTTAAACTGTAGTTCCTCCATTTCATCTCACAATCACCCGACCATTGCACACTAGCGTAAGTGCGTATAGCCCGAACGGGTAGTAAGACGCGGTGCTAATAATAATAATAATAATAATAATAATAATAAATAATAACTATAAAAGTTTATTAACAGTTACAAGTCAGCGAATAGAGACTAAGTGTCTTGTGTATGCATAATAACCCACATTAAGCTAGGAGCCCATAGCTTGTACAATAAAACCCTGATCCTTGGTAGTCTGAAATTCCGGATAATACAAACACACTTTTCGGAAAAGGAGGAAAGAAATTAAATCAAACGAAATATGTTTTATTAGCTAACAAGGCCAAAGTTAAAAGAGAACAATTCTAAGAAACAATTATATCTGAAAATAAATGCTTAATATTTACATGTTGTAATCAACGCAATGTGTTTTCCTGTGACTAAAAATAATTAGAGTACATATTACGTGTTATATATCAGTTAAATAAATGAAAATTTGATTGGACTTATTCAACTGTGATTTAAAATTCGTGAAAATACTGTATCCCTGTATCTTCCTAATTAATCTGAATTGTCGGCTATCCGAGCAAGCTCGGTCCAAATTAGTCCGAAGTAACAAGGTTCTGGTGTATGTGTAAAGCGCGTGTGTGTGTTTTTTTTAAGCC
>CABFOW010003902.1:10000-15733 GCA_902141385.1 Timema californicum
GTCCATCATAGACTCTGCCTTAAAATATGAGTGAAGAAAAAACGTGAGCACGGGACGAATCCTGGATAGCTCAGTGGTAGAGCATTGACGTACCAGGCCAATGGTCCCAAGTTCGAGTCCTGTGTACAGGTGTCATTTTTTTAATTTACAGAATAATACATAACAGAGCTATAATTTCAAAATAAAATCAAGATGAATGCGATGCATTACTTGAATCGTTTTGAAGAATATTTGGCTCTCGAAACACGCTAAAATGCTTACATATTGTGATGACTATAGTGTAAACATCCTTTTGATTAATTAATAGAGATATTATGATAATATTCAAAATTTATTTATTTAACACTATCTTTAGCAGTAAATGTCTTCGTGGTGCAACATTCTTCGGTCTTTCTCTATGAGCAACCCAGGTGAAATCTTCTTTGGGGGCAAAAGGGAGAGGACGAAGGACAAAGGACGATCGTATCCCGTTATTCAAAGTATATTCGAAAAGTGAAGAGTTCGTAAACAGGCAGCTTGGGAGTTTCCGGACATGCGTTCATCAGAAGAAAATATATTTTTTCATTAAAATCACTTAATTTTAATTGGTACCATAAATAATCCACACTGGGCTGCGTCAATCTTAATAAAATCAATTTTTAACTAACACGGTTACCTCTAAAGTGAAATAGCATCACGTGTGATATCGGATCGCATAATTTCCTTGCTCAGTGCAGTAATTACATTAAATTAATACTTAATTAAGATTACATAGTTGATTTCAATACTACACTGAGGTGACCTGGTGGTCTAGGGGTAAGGTGTCAGACTTCTGTACTGGCGGCCGGGGTTCAATCCTCGGTCCCGGCACAGATTTATCTGATTACCAAACCCTTCCTACACCTCTGACAAGACATCTTGTGAATGTGAGGAATGCCAGGCCTCCACCGTGGTTCGGATCCCACGTTAAACTGTAGGTCCTCCATTTCATCTCACAATCACCCTACCATTACACATTAGCGTATGTGCGTATAACCGGAACGGGTAGTAAGACGCGGCGCTAATAATAATAATAATAATAGTACTACTCTGGTAATAAATCACATCAACATAATTTTTATAATATTGTCATCTAAAATTGGTAGTAAGTTTCAATAAGGACTAATCCCCTGATAAAGTGTGATCGAGCCTTCACAAAAGTTACGTCCAAAGAGGAGGCACAAAAAATCCATTCCAATATTTTCTCGGTTTAATTTATCGTTATAAAAAGATTTTACATTACAATCATATTTTCGTGTTTCAATACAAAACTATCAATACATTAAAATAATACTATCATAGTTTTCTCTTTCCACACACAAATATCAAAACATGTTACATTATGTTTATATTTTCTTGGTTGAATACCAAGTCAAAACATGCTAAAACACTATAATCATTTCATAATTGAAAACCGGTTTGTAAAAATATGTTAATATGCATTCGTATTTTCTTATTGAACACAGAGTTATCAAAACATTCTAAAATATATTCATATATTCCTGATTGAACAATTCGCTACCCAAAACACGATATAATACATTTACATAATTTATTTATAAGGATAGTGTTCTAGGTTCAAAACTCCTTTATCCATACTATATTTTAATCTCTTTTGTAACTATCAGTGTAGATACAGGTTAGGTAGGTTCAGAGTTACTCTCTCCATGCTATTTTATACTCCCCTTTTATCTAACGATATACAAAAACGCCAAGTCAAGGTGGGGTGCTAGTGAGCGCGAGCTTAGTGCATTAATTTTGCATATTTTTTATAGTATAAACATTTTTTGGCAAAAATAAATCAAATATTTCTTCTATAGAAACATAGAGTTTAGCTTTTTGCACAAACCAATCTCAACAGTTCTTGAATATCTGTTATGAGCATAGCGGCATTTTGGTAACAAACTTTTTAAATAAGGATAAAAAGTTGTCATCAAATTCCAGGACACCTTGTCAGATATTCAAGAACTGTTGAGATTATCATGTGCAGAAAACTAAATTCTATGTTTCTATATTATTATTATTATTATTATTATTATTATTATTATTATTATTATTATTATTAGCACCGCGTCTTACTACCCGTTCGGGTTATACGCACTTACGCTAATGTGTAATGGTAGGGTGATTGTGAGATGAAATGGAGGACCTACAGTTTAACGTGCAATCCGAACCACGGTGGAGGCCTAGCATTCCCCACACTCACAAGATGTCTTGTCAAAGGTGAAGTAAGGGTTTGGCAATCAGATAAATCGGTGCCGGGACCGAGGATCGAACCCTAGAGAGGAGGCTTTTGGACATCACAGTTGGCCAACCCTAACAGAAATGGCTTATAGCGCCAGTGTGTAGGCCTAGTTAACTATGATGTAAAGGAACAGTTTAAAGTCAAAACTGGGGAATGTTGAGTAATATTACTAGACATAATAGAGATAAATATACAGTATACATCAACATAAACGATAAAGATTATTAGTAGTGGCCAATGATGTAAAAAACGAAATAAACTCGACCACAAGGTATCTGGTTGCTTATTAAATTATCCACGCACGTGAAATGTAATGAGAACTTAATTAGCTACTAACCTACTAGTTGTTCCAAGTTTTTGGTGCATGCATTATTTGAGTGAGCAATATAAAAAATATATAATTTATTTAAATTAGAAGTCGTGAACAGTTCGTTTATCTGAAATGTAATATGATCCTTAATTGACTGCAAAGGGATTATATCTTGCAGGATAATGGAGAATGTAAAGTTGTTGTCCAATTTTTATAGGAAGGCTTTATCTGACAGAAACGTTATTATGGATCCACTTTCACTTATTCGAACGTAAGCTTATGTTATCTGAAGCAGTCACTTTTGATAGATATTAGAAATATATAACAACACTAATAATATAGTGAAATGTTATCAACGTTGAACATAAAACATGCATTTTTGCATAAGGTGGGACGGAAACATTATATATGCCGAGGAAAGTGATGGACAACTCGCTGAGGTTTACCTGACGTCCGGTAGAGCTCAATCAGTGACATTATCTTCAAAAAGTTAAAAGGTATATTATGTAGTTTGCCTTTACTTAGCTAATGAATATTTAATTTGCAATTAAGTTGTTAATTTTCAAGTTACTAATCGAATAATTGTTTCGGCTCCATCCTGTACTTTCTAAAATAAATTTGGTTTTAGCTTGTGGCGGGAAGGCGATTGGGGAAGCCTGCTTTAGTAATCAGTAGATAGAGGGAATTTTGGGTGAAACATAGGACCATTAACATTAGGATAGTATCAAAAATTATAATTATCTTACTTAGGTTTGTGAATGCTTAGAGGATGAGTGTGGCTCGAGTGACGAAGAAAATATATGAAGGTAGAGTGTGTGGCTTAAAAGGAATGGGCGTGCCATGTAAAGCATGGCTATATGTGTTAGACGAATGTGTGGCAAAGAGAAACATTAAGAGTTTTAAGAATAAAAGGTGACCTGGTGGTCTAGGGGTAAGGTTTCAGACTTCTGTGCTGGCGTCCGGTGTTCAATCCTTGGTCCCGGCACAGATTTATCTGATTACCAAACCCTTCCTTCACCTCTGACAAGACATCTTGTGAATGTGAGGAATGCCAGGCCTCCACCGTGGTTCGGATTCCACGTTAAACTGTAGGTCCTCCATTTCATCTCACAATCACCCTACCATTACACATTAGCGTAAGTGCGTAAAACCCGAACGGGAATAAGAATAAAATAGCATGTATGACTTGGTGTATGGATGTTGTTGAAGCGAACGGAGAATAAAAGGAGAGGGAAGTTTAGAGAAAGTTAGTGAGGATGGTTTAAGTACGAAGTTGTTTTTTTAAGTATATGCCCAGTTTCTTGCCTATCGTGTAGGGGAACGACGTGATTAGTTATGTATGTTTGTATTATAACTACAAATCTTACAGCTGACGTGCCGGCCTGCTTGTTGGAACTGACCAAATGGTAGCTGACAAAATATTCCATTATTTACTGGTGATTACTAACACAACCTCTTAGCTTATCACCCACTTTATACTGTTTCATCGAGTTAGATAGCTCAAGCTGCTAGTAGTGGCGTGGCGTGCTGCCAGTCTAAACAGAGTTAGTTGATACTGCATCTGTGAATTGTTATCATTACACACATTACCATGTGAGGTATCTAGAGTATAGAACCTCATGTATTATTGGTGAAATTAGGACCTAGTGGGTGGGAGGGAACACATCCCAAATACGGTTTTAACAAGCTATGCGTTACCTGACAACTCTCCACGACACGACACTGGTTGATAAGTAATTTTGTCTTTACTATTAAGGTGAAATGGAACGAGACGCGAGTTAAAGGTCAGAATTATTGAAGTATTTATGATTTAAAAAAATCTGTCTTTCCAAAATATAAAAATGTTGCTCCAATAGATACATTTAGCTTAACTTCTTACATTTAGTAGTCTTAACAATTCTTGGAACCTGCTTCGGTGTCCACGTGGTCTAAGGCATCATACTCGTGTTGGACTAAGCCACCTATGACAGGGAAATCGGGGTTTGAATCTCGTTTGGGTGTACTGAGGGTGGTTTCCCAAAATAGTTTTCCACATTCCTACCACGTAAATGCAGATACACATCCTCTGAATTCACCACATTCATTCTTAATACATTTTAGTAATTAGTTCATATGCGTACAATATGAATGGGTAGTAATACGTGGTGCTAAAAAAAACTCTTGAATGTTTTACATGAGCAGAGCGGCGTTTTAAGAAAAACCATTTTAAAAACAAACGTCCTAGTCAACTTCAGCGATACCCATGACAAATATTCTAGAAATGTTGATACTAGTATTCGTAGAAAATTGAACTAAACATATCAATATTGTATTTATTTTGGCTAAGGACATTTTTTATTTACAAAAACTACAACGCTACTGACCTTGTTTCACGCTCCCTATGACCCCACCTTAAGGCGCAGGATAAGCCGGGCAGAAATTCATTAAGGGCAGAACTTAAATATATATATATATATTCTAGTGAAGTTAAGATGTTACGCTTTGTCCTATACCTAGCTAGATTACAAAGATATTCATAATTAATCTAGATATCTATAATAATAAAAGGAGGTGTTTGTCTGTGTGTTTGTTTGTTTGTGTACGATGCCCAGCCAAATCTACGGCACGCAGAGATCTGACATTTTTAACATAAGCGGATGGAAGGCTTGGCTATAGGTTAGTTAATGGGATTATGTGAGATTTGTTCTGAAATAATAGAACCAGATATTTCCTATTCTCCTCCAATCACAGGGATTTGCAATTCAGTGAATGAAACTCTAAGCCAGATTTTTAAATGTTTAGTTAGCTTCTTAATTAGGCTATCTTTAACAAATTTTTGAAGAAAATTTTGTTAATCTTGTTTAGAATTACATTTCAGAGATAGCTGTGATAAAAAAATATTCCACATCCTCCTTGGGGAAAAAATGTGTAAGAAATCGACAAGGAGAAAACAGAAAGACAATACGTTTCAGAGATAACGTTTCATTTTGAATCTGTAGATAGGTCACGGGCAACGCCGTGCGGGATTTCTAGTATGGTGTAACAAGATTAGAGTCTAACAGCGGGACCGGCGTGTTCTCGTTGTTGGTCCTTGTGGCTGCGCTCCTTGTTCTCTCTGTCTCCCTCCTTGTCTAGCGGGTAGGTAGCGACCTTCTCGCTTGACTGGGGGACTAGAGGGGCC
>CABFOW010003902.1:20495-33236 GCA_902141385.1 Timema californicum
TTTGAATAGGTATTAGGTGTTTTATAGCTGTTAATTTGTTTATTTAACTTACTTTTATTTTTATGTGTTATATTAGTTTATTAATTTACAGACTTGATTAAGACCCATTTTATTTTATTACTTGTTTAGTTATAATTAATTTAGATATACAGTTAATCGGTGTGTGTACGTAGTGATAATTTTAATAATTAAAATCTTGAATATTCCGTGGGTACTTTCATTCGTGTTTGGTCGGCAGCGTACCCCAATATCCCTAAAAGAACTCGTGGTTCACGCGTTCACGTGTGAACGGCCTGTGACCCTCCCAGGTCACGTGCGCCCCACGTTACAATATAATAAAACTCTACATTCGAATTTTTTTGCTTCCTTTTTTATCTTCTTCTTCTGGCTAATATGAACTATAAGACCAAATGAGACGGAATTTCTTCTGTTGCATGCCTTTTTGTTGGAGAGGGGGAAACATATATTATAATATTTAGCACCGCGTCTTACTACCCGTTCGGGTTATACGCTTTAAGTACTAATTACGCTATTGGATTAGGAATTGGGAAGGTTGAATTAGAGGAATTGAACCCGCATTTGCGTGGAGGGAGAGTGGAAAACCATTTAGGAAAAACCCGCCCCAGTTGACCCGACCGAGATTCGAACCTCGATCTCCCCGTGCTCAGCAGTCGAGCTCAACATGAAAAGCGTGTTAGCCGACTACGCCACTGAGGCGGGTCTGAGGGGGAAACAGGGTAATCTAAATATACATAATCACGCTACATAAGTGAGCGAAGCTGTGTTAAAAAAACAATTGGTTGTGTAGGTACTTTTTCAGCTATTTTTGTTTGTGTGTGTGTAAATTAGGTATGTTCGCGATAAAATCGAAAACAACTGAACCGATCTAGACAGTATTTTCACTTATGTGTTCCTTATACTTTTATAATGGACATCTTTATCTGATTACCAAACCCTTCCTTCACCTCTTACAAGACATCTTGTGAATGTGAGGAATGCCAGGTCTCCACCGTGGTTCGGATTCCACGTTAAACTGTGGGTCCTTCATTTCATCTCACATTCACCCTACCATTGCACACTAGCGTAAGTGCGTACACCCCGAACGGGTAGTAAGACGTGGTGCTAATAATAATAATAATAATAATAATAATAATAATAATAATAATAATAATATGGACATCTGCCATATTTGTAGATGCTAAAACCAATAAAATTGACGGGATTTCAAAGATTCTGTCTTGAACCACGAGATTGATGTATTCTTCTACCACATTTAATGTAGAATTCATGTGTTTTCTGTTTAACTTTATCGCCAAATCAACTGCAAATCCAAAAGGTAACTACAGAATACCATTTATATTCTAAGAGTGGGGATGTAAGAAACGTGAGTTAAAGGCAGTGCTTTTGCAGTTTTTATTACAGGTCTGTCTGTGTAAAGGATAATTGAAAATAGTATTCTTTCCAGTAGGCACCAAACTCGTGAACTATTAAAGGTTTTATCATTATTTAACCTAAGCTTTAAATTTATAGGCAACATCGCAGCTAATATTCTAGAAAAAAAAATTGTCAAATAAGGAGCATATATTAAGAAGGAATGGAGATAGAAAGTAAATGGTTAGATTTACTATGTCCAATTTTGCTTGATTTTATAAATATATTTTGTTTGAGCATTAATAACTTAACAATGCCATTGCCTGTTTATAATTACGATTGTATTCATATTATTATTATTCGACCAATGATATTATATTAAATTTTTCAACATATTTTAAATCATTCGACCTTTTTTATATAATTTAAACAATCCCCCCCGCCCCTCACACTTTTGACTGGTTAAAATATATCTAGGTATCCTATTATTACTAATTCACCATAGTGAATGTTCACTAAGACCATAGCACAATGTCTTTAATCGGTATGCCGTGGCTCAATGGTGTGTCGTGAAGGGTCAGCCAGTGTGCTATGGGAGTTTGCGGCAGTATAAAAAAAAACGAGAAAATATTAAGGAATAAAAAAAGATCCTTTAAAATCCATTATCAACATTATTTTTTAAATAATATAACTATCTTAATTGTAACTATTTAACTTTTAAATATAATCTTAATACTAGGGTTTTTAAATGATAAAATCTCTCTTTTTTTAAACTATTGGTGAGCTTGGACAGTTAAAACACCTTGTTCAATGGGCCGTCTGTGAGACATGTTGTTTCTAAATGTCAACCTCAGTGGTCTTGGGGTGAGGTGCTTGCTTCAGGAACCGATGTTCATGGGTTAAAATCTGGCCGGGATCAAAGGATTTTATTGAGTGGTAAAAATTCGTAACACAATTTCCTTCGGAGAGGAAGTAAAGCCATCGGCTCCATGTTGATTGTAGCATTTAAAAGAAAACTGTGAGAACCTTTTCCGGAAAATTCGGTAGTCCCTTTCACTCTCGCTCATATAAATTATCGTATACTGATATAATCAGGCAGTTTAGAAAGTGCACGTTATTTACCTCAACAAATTAATCACAAATAATTTTTAAATCTCTTCCTTCTTTTATTATTATTATTATTATTAATTTGTTGCTGCATGCTATGATAAATTCTTTAGTAACCGGATTTATTATGACTATGACAGAATTCGAAACCTCTTAGGGCTCCAAACTCTCTTCTCGCGTAGACTTTATTGTGATCCACTTTTTGTTTTTAATATTTTCAATAACAATATTTATTGCAAATTTGCCCTTGATCATGTAGGCATTCATATCCCTTCTCGGGCTTCTCGTAATCTTAAATTATTTTTTCTAGATAGCTCTTATAAGACGAGCCCTATAGGTCGTTGTATCCATAGCGCCAATTCTAGATTTGTCGAATTCGACTTTTATCATAAAAGGAAAGCTAAACTCAGAGAGTTATTTAAGGATGTCCCATATCAATAATTTATCATGTAGAGGTTCTGCCTATATTATTTAAACTTACAATATTCTGCTCTATTTTTTGCATTATGTTACTGATTACTATTTAGTTATTTGTTTTTAATGTTACTTTTTTACTCATATTATTATTAACTACTTTTTATCTCGTAACTATTAATCAGTATATAACATTATTTAGCCATATTTTGTCTATCATTTTTTCTTGTGTAAATATATTTATTATAAGGTATGTACGTGTGTACTTTTCAATGCTGGCCTGTTATAGGTCTTACGACTGTTGGCCAGCACTATAATAAAGGAAATTGAGATTGAAATTATTATTATTTGGCACCACGTCTTACTACCCGTTCGGGTTATACACTTTAAGTACTAATTACGCTAATGGATTAGGAATTGGGAAGGTTGAATTAAGAGGAAGTGAACCCGAATTTGCGTAGAGAGAGAGAGAGATAGAGTGGAAAACCATTTAGGTAAAACCGCCCCCAGTTCACCCGACCGAGATTTTAATAGTGCGTTAGCCAACTACGCCACCGAGGCGGGTCTCCCTTCAAAATTGTGTTAAAATGTAATAATAGAATTTAATTTGGAAAATATGTTAAAATTTGGAGTTTAATATAAAGTCCAAAGATCAACTAGTATATCAGATATAAAAAAACTCTGGATTGAGTAACAAAATAGAATGGATTGACATTTAGGGAACCTCACTATATATCCATTCTATTTTGTTACTCAATCTAGAGTGTTTTTATATCTGATATATAAGTTGATCTTTGGACTTTATATTAAACTCCATATTTTAACATCTTTTCCTCATTGAATTCTATTATTACATTTAGAAGTTGTTTCCTTACTACATTCCATTATGTTTTTCAAGAATTGTGTGAGTTACCTAGGCAGTCCCCTTAAAGCACTTCCTTCTATGTTCCTAAATTGAGTGTTGATGAGAGTTTGGCCCCTCCATGCTGTTCGTGGGGGTGTGAGACCCACCTGTGAAGTTGACCGAGGCGGCCAGGGCGTTCATGATGAGAGTAGCACCTGTAGTCTGCTCCCCAAGTCGCGACAGGACGTCGTCGAACAGGAGACCGAACGAGCCGTACTGGCCCGTCGTAGAGATCTGAGAAAACACACAATAGATAGACACACACACACACACCTTTCGTGATACATACATAGAACATTGATATGGCTTTTAAAATATATCCAGCCCACTTATGTGGACGTATGGTCTAACGCGCTGCTCTCGCAGTAGACTAAACTGCCGATGATGGGGAAATCAAGGGTCAAATATCAGTTGGGTATACTGAGGGTGGTTTTTCAAAATGGTTTTCCACTCTACCTCAACGCAAATTCAGGCTCACTTCATCAAAATACAACCTTACTAATCGCTAAAACCATTAGTATTATTAATACATAAGCGTATAGCTAGGTAACTGAAAGCTAGAAAAGGTCACCAGATCTACTCCAATGTATCCATCCGCCGAACTATATGCTTTGCAAGACCATGTGTTGAGTTGTTGTCACTTTTGGTGGTCGAAACTTTCACAACAAACGATTTTTTATTAGTTTTCTTTACTATACCCATTTTTACAGATTATGCTAGCTGTCAGCTACCACCAATCCTATGTAGCGATGCGAAAAAAGTATCGATACTTTTCTTTCGATACTAGTATTTTTAATTAATACTCACACTCCGGTATCAGATCGGTATCAAAAGAACAAACTTTGTTATCTTCACTCTTGCTGGGATTAAATGTTCACTAGGGTGGACTGAGGGGAAGAACAAATGACAATATTTCTCAACTCTCAGTTCTCACCCATTTCTGCAGAAGCTACTCTATCACTTAATCTCTTTTTTTGCTCATCATATATCATGACTGTTCTTACATCTGTGTTTATCAACAGAGCCTGATGCCCGACGGGGCAAAGGGGTGACCAGTCTACTACCCCTTTATTTATCAATGAGAATGGTCATTACAAACAAAACAAAATAAGCTTTTGTATAGCTAAATGAACTAAATGAACTCTTTTAACTAAAGGGTGCCCCAATCAGACAAAGCAGAAATATTTATGTGCGTTTCGATACCGATACCTACCGTTATCGAAACTTTTCTTTCGATACTAGTACGGTATTCTTCCGAAACTTTTAATGGGTACAGTATCGATACTTTACTTTCGATACCACATCTCTATAGTCCTATGGTGAATGGACTTCTAGTCGGCCGTCCTGTAACTTATAATAAGTATGTGTTATTGTAAATGTGCATTCTGATTCTGTGTATATTCTGTTGGATATGTTGATCGTCTTTTGTCTTCCAATAGTAATAATAAAAATCTATTATGATTTGTGCAAATACACATTACCTTTGTAATGAATATGAACCTCAAAATTCACTTACAAAGATGAGGGCCATCCCAAAAGCAACCATCCACCCCCATCCTCCTTCGGGAGGCTGCAAAGGCTGCTCCCGGTCTTGTACCTGACCCTCTTGACCTTCATACTGTGTGGGAGACCTTGTCCGAGTCACTCCATTTCCGGAGTGGGTGTTACCCCCCATAGGGGAGGGACGGGCTACGACCCTTCTTGAAGATCCTCAGTTTTCTAGCAACCTTCAGTCATCAGAGGGTCCCATGTGTGGTCCAAGACTCACAAGCATCATACCTGCAACAGTTTTATGGACCAGTGGTTAGCTCGACCATACATGAGTTATTAAAACATACCCTTTAAATGTCAGAATAGACTAACACCAATACAATCTAGATAACCTAATACAACCCGCAGTGGTGGATACAGGGACCAAGAGGTCAATCTAATCTAGTTTGGTTTATCAGTGAAAGGGGGTTTTGGTACTTGAATATTGGACGGCTGAATTGAGGTTATATTATTTAACGGGCTCCCCCTCCCCTCTTCCTTCACGTGAAAAGTAAGTACTTTTGATCTAAATTATACCTCCTTCCTCCCTACTCCATCGGTGTAAATATGCAGATTGATCCGATGAGTGTTATGACTCTTTGCCAAAATACAAAGTTTAACACGTTTTTTAAATATTATAAATACTGTTGAAGTGTCATTTGGATACCTTTCTAAATAATCAGCGAACTTATTGAAGCATTTATCTCAACATGTCATCAGTTTGTTTATGCCAACCGCATGGATCTCTGTCAACTGGTCATAAAGCCAGCCTTACCTTCTAGTTCGTAATATGTGTTGAAATATCTTGCCAACAGAAACTTCTTCAATGATCCGACTAGATAGAATCTGCCGAGGGAACGATGGGAGCTATAGATAAAATAATGCAAAGCTTGTCATTTCCATGTTGGGATTTTCTGGGCCGTAATCCATGAACACTACTTATAGACATAAACGTTTCGCTTCTATCCTTTCTCCTAGATTACCAACGGCATTATGGCCTTTGGATCGAAAAAAAAGGGCACTTATAGAGTAATACAACGTGAACATTTCCAATGAGTGCACCATTTTTAAATGGCTGTTCATACGAATACGCCATCTGCCTGCAAAAACAGAAAGATATATTGTCCACTGAAGGTATACCCCATTAGGGTTTTGTATTTTATATTTTTGTTGAAAAAAAACACATGCAATTACTCTACCCTCATGATATATATATATATATATATATATATATTAATATGTATCTCACAAGGATACTTTGCACATTTATTCTTATCAGACCACTCTCTATTGACCGAGTTAACCAGGTTCTTAACAAAATTCAAGAAAAGTTTCTCACTAATTTAATTCAAAGCACCCCAAACTTTTCATTATTAATAATCCTAATCTATGTAACCTACAAACAAGGTGATCTATGAAGGAAACACGATAACATTAGAGAAAGAATGGAATAGCACACTGTGATAAAGGGGGAAATATCTCAAGTACAGGCGGTCAGAGTCAAACGACGGATTTCCTAGGTCAGAGAAAAACAATGTTAGTAGGAGCAGTCAAAGTTGATCCTCGATATTTAATAATAATAATATTTAGCACCGCGTCTTACTACCCGTTCGAGTTATACGCTTTAAGTACTAATTACTCTAATGGATTAGGAATTGGGAAGGTTGAATTAGAGGAAGTGAACCCGCATTTGCGTGGAGGGAGAGTGGAAAACCATTTAGGAAAAACCACCCCAGTTCACCCGACCGAGATTCGAACCTCGATCTCCCCGTCCTCAGCAGTCGAGCTCAACACGACAAGCGCGTTAGCCAACTACGCCACCGAGGTGGGTCTCGACAATAATGATTTATGTTATTCCTCACCAGTGATCACACGTTCTAAGACGTTACTTTCATAAGAGCCTGTATTGCCAGTGACAAGTAATTTGGGTCTCGAATCCCGGCTGGTTGTATTGAGAGTGCTTTATTTCTAAAGGCTTCCCACTCTTCCTCCACGAATATTCGTGTGTTTATTCAATAAACCTTAACTTTCTCATTCATATCCTATTGAAGCAAATGTACACTTTTACTAACACATTATATGACGACGTAGAACAAGGTGGGATCGAAACCATTAAACGATTAATGACTTGAAAATTAACAATTTAGTTGAAAAGTAAATATTTACCAATTAAATACAGTAAAAACAAACTGCATACTACACTTGTTCACTTTTTGAAGATAATGTCACTGATGAGAGCTCCACCGGACGTCAGGTAAACCTCACCACGTTGTCCATCACTCTCCTTAGCATAGATTGTATAATTGTTTCTGCCCCACCCTGTATAATCGAGATTTAATAAAGATGATATGTAAAATAATATAGCTACCATTTATAAATATATTTCGCTGATCCTATTCCAAGTATTCCGGCTACGGAATGTATAATTTATAAAAAATGTATTTAAAAAAAACTTTATTATAATCCACTGCAAATCTACTTGTGTTATTATTTAACTAAATGAAAGCTTAGATTTTACGTCAAAAACAAGTTTCTTTACAGCAGACTAATTTCATTGTTGTTTGAAATATTTCAGGTTAGGATTAAGATTTTTATAAGCTAGTTTCTATATTACGATGATAGTGAAGAGAAATTATTTTAAAATACTCCTACTAGTTAAATTATAGATTTCATTGTAACGTATGTGGGTTTTTACAGGGCTCCTTCTCCCGTTTATATATACCATAGAGATTTAAAATGTTATATGGACGCAATTTACCTCGCCATCTTAGTTAGGAAAATCCTAAATTCGAAAAATCCAAGATGGCGGATCCAAAATGGTGGACGAAACATACAAATTGACTCATATTGAGCTGAAATTTGGTATAACTTCCATAGAGTACAAGAATTGAAACTTGTCTGGGTGTGTTGAACAGTGATATTCTATATTGGATTTATCAGTGTGGCTTTACCATACATACCCTCTCTACGCTAATACGGATCCTCTTCTGTCAGCCACCCTTCTTATTTAAAATCATATAACCAATTTTCTGTACGTTTGAACTTTAAAAAAATCAAATTCATGAATGAATTTTCAAAATATAATAGACTAGCACAAAATATTCATTTATAAATATATATATATATATAATAGGTTATACTATATAAATAAATATATATAGAGTATATGTATATATATATATATATATAGAGAAAGATTCTATAATATATAGTTATATAAAGAGTGTCTTTTCATATAAGTGCTTTAACACAAGTGGGGCTGTTAGAACCTGTGACTACACTAATAAATAGCTCCAATCACGTGTGTTTTGATTTTCACAGCGTCTTACATTACGTACAGGATATATGTACTTAATTCAACTAAATGGTTAATAATAAAGAATATTGAATTTGGAGTAATTGTATCAACATTTTTGAGGAGGGAGAGTGAAACATAATAAATCCAGCTGGGTTTTGGCCCCAACCTCCACATCCCCAGTAAACCAGACTAGACGAGCTTGACGTTTAGTACGCGTGTCCTTCGATGCGTAAAGTCGCTCATATTCTTCCAGATTTCACATCACGTAGATTTCATTTACATACATCAGGGGTAGTGGCACGCGCACAGGGGATCGGGGGAGGGGGGAGGGACAATTGCCTCCCTGAGATTCTGAGGTTGTATAAATATTAGAATTAGGCTAGTCCTACCCAAAACTAGCGCTCTAACTAACAGCATTGTATATTATAACAAATTACTAGCGCCCACCACTAGGCCACCTGCTGACGTTAGGGTTGATAGTTTGGCGCATGCGCAAGCAATTCCAAAAGCGTTCTCCATTCAAATCGTCAAGGTCAAGTGTCCACCCACAAATTTGGACGAATTGAATCATTTTTCTTATGCTGTATCTTATCATCAGGCGACAAGTATTGCCTTAAAAAGCGTATTTTGAGGCTTTAATTTAATAAATTTCCCGAGACCCCCCGACCCCCTGGTTTGCCCCCCCCCCCTCGAGAAAAATCCTGTCGGTACCCTTGATCAGGGGCTTGAACTTAGTACTTCCAGAGGGGGTCAGTCGATGTTTAAACTCTGCAAAGAGCCAAATATCAGTAAATCAAGCCTAACTTCCCCCACAGCGGCTACCTAATTGTCTCGAGAGTGTGAACAGAAGTTTAACATGATGGTGACATGACGTAAAACAGCCAACTCATCAGTATGCGAGAATACTGCTAATTAACATGTCAAGTATCTTACAGCGTTAAACAACCGAGTGGTTGTATTTTTAGTCATCAACAACAATGCTCCATTGTAGGTTCTCCAAAACTTTACCTCATCCATGACTTGGAGAACCTTTCAGATAAAGCGTATTTCTAAATTACTGTAGATTATTTTCATTGTTACTTTCTCTCAACACCTAGGAGGGGAAGTATTCTGATCGTAAACAAAATCGAACTCCTAATTTCGATAAATGTCGACGTTTCATGACGCCCTGAAACCAAAAAAGTTGTTTTCGCAATGCCCTTCTGTCTCCACCTTGGGCTAGAACCTAAACCATTTTACCGATCCGGCTAAATTTTGGTAGTTATAGTTTTTATAATGTCCCCCCGAGGGATTTTCGTAATTAAATATCCAACCCTTAATTTAAGGGTAGTTTACAGAATGGAAAAAATAGAAAAATCTATTTTCTCGAAAATTTTTCTAACGATTTTGTTTAAATTTTATATCTGGACACTGTTTATCTTTATAAACAAGATGGCATCTCTCATTTTCTCATTAAAATAACTTTGAAGGTACTTTACATGAGGTATTTTGTTCCCATTTGCATCATTTTTCCGCAACTATTTAAGTACTAAATAACGTAGGACATATCATTGTAAAGTTGTGGTAATATTAAAAAAAAATCTTTTATTTGAATTTATGAAACAAATAATTTCTGAGCTATAATCAAATATATATATATATATATATATATTAATTCAGGTCTTTGAAAATGAATTTGATTCTTATAGCTCTTACCCGCCTCGGTGGCGTAGTTGGCTAACGCGCTTGTTGTGTTGAGCTCGACTGCTGAGGACGAGGAGATCGAGGTTCGAACCTCGGTCGGGTGAACTGGGGGTGGTTTTTCCTAAATGGTTTTCCACTCTCTCTCTCTCTCTCTCTACACGCAAATGCGGGTTCGCTTCCTCTAATTCAACCTTCCCAATTCCTAATCCATTAGAGTAATTAGTACTTAAAGCGTATAAACCCGAACGGGTAGTAAGACGCGGTGCTAAATATATTATGCTCTTTGGTGGACAAAGATGTTTCTCATTTCTCAATTTTTCTGTAACTGTGGTCCTAGTTACTAATGCCATAGAGTAAGTAAAAGTGTATATTATTTCATTTATTATCTTTGATGTAGTGTTTCTACAACATTGTATAGACATATTATTTCATTTCACAAATCCTGTGAGTTTTAAGTAAATGTATATTTTAAGATAAAGTGGGAGAGGGTCCGTGCGGTGCACCGTACTATTTATCTTCATTTACTTGAGGTATTTAACGTGCACTTTGCGAACCAACTGATTATACCAGCACACGACTTATGAACTAACTTAAATGTAGAACAGATATAACACCCAGACTCATCGGTAATTCCTAACTGTCAAAGGGGCAACCTATTTACAAACAATGATAAACTTTTCGGCCATGCAAGGAATCGAACCCACGACCCTTGACTCAATAGACAGACCCACTACCGACTGAGCTAAGATTCCGGACTACTGTAAAGTATTCAGCAGGGCCTTACGTTGTACCCGGACGAATCATTTTACCATCCCAACCTCTATCAATTAATTTTGCTCCAAGCTTACACCAATGGCCGCATGGTCTAAGGTGTCACTCTCACGTTTGACTAGACTGCCGATGACAGGGGAATCCGGGCCTCAAATTATGGTCGGGTGTAGTGAGGGTGATTTTTTTTCTAAATGGTTTAAACTCTCCATCTACGCAAATGCGGGTACATTAACTTTAAATTCAACCTTCCTCAGCCTTTACTTAACTCGTTAGTGTAATTAGTAATTATATATAATCTGATCAGGTGGTAAGATACAGTGATAAAAAACTGCTTTAAACACGGTCTTATGATAATAGAGGAAATTATTAAAATAAATAAATTAATGTATTTCCATTTTTATTATTACTATTGCTAGTCGAATTTGTCTACAAATTACATATAAATATTATGTAAGCCGTAAGCTTAATTGAAACTAATAAGATTATGTTATTCAAATTTCTGTAAAATCTAAGGTTGAAAAATTATAAAATAAAATTATAGCCCGTAACCTATAAAATTTTAATGTATTTCTAAATTTAGTTTTAAAAAAAAATTTTGAACAACAAAACAAAGGTTACCAAAACAGATCTTATATATTAAGGTAATTCAACCATCCAATTAAAGCTTGAAACAGACACTTTTTTTTTAAATATAAGATTCCAAATTTTGTGTATAAATTAAAGGGTTCGTCTTATGGTTTTACATATGAGGTCTACTCCTTTCTTTTTGTAATAATAGGATACTTAGTTAAAATTATTTCTACTTGTGATAATGGAAATAAAGATTTTTTTTTAATTCGGCCTCCACAGAATTTGTAATGGTCTGTTTGGACCATTTGACCAAACGAGCTCAACACGTCTGTTGTTCATCATAGCGGGTCCAACTCAGCTCCCGGCTCGCGAGGTTTGGGAGTAAAAGTGAAAGAAAAACCACCTACAATATGCCAAAAATATGTTCAGCGCATTCGTATTTGAAAGGTTACTCGAAATTTTCTACGGTAACAATGGGGGACGACAAAACGACAAAGTTTCCTATTAATAACTATATTACGACCCTATTATGACAGAATAAAGATTTGTGCACAGTGAATATCTGTAAAGACATTCTAAAATGGTCAAAAATTGCCTTTTAAATGCAGTTTTTAATCCAAATATCATTTAATATTTCAAAAATTCTCAGCGTTAGGAACTTTTATTAACTCTTTATCTTCATTACTGTTTAATCATAAATGATCCACGTGCAATAGTGTTCGTGCATATTTACAATATCTAGCAGACTGGATCAAAAAGTTGATTCGCAGGTGATGCACGCTTTTAATAGGCTGGACTTCCGATTAAGGGTAAGATCAGGGCTCGAATCCTGTTCTCATTTGCAGAGGGTGCTATTTCCTAACTTGAGCAGGTAATAAGACTATGTGCTAAAAATAGTAAACAAAAAACCCTAAAGGGAACACCTGGGCGTACCAAACAAACCATAGACTCGCCTTCTGGTATAGTGACGCGGTCTAGGATTAAAGTGTCAGACCTCTATGCCGGCGTCCGGGGCTCAATCCTCGGTCCCGGCACAGATTTATCTGATTACCAAACCCTTCCTTCACCTCTGACAATACATCTTGTGAATGTG
>CABFOW010003902.1:38143-51768 GCA_902141385.1 Timema californicum
GAAGCTGTGTCAAGGGAGGTGTGCACAAGGAGTATTATTATTATTATTATTATTATTATTATTATTATTATTATTATTATTATTATTATTATTATTAGCACCGCGTCTTACTACCCGTTCGGGTTATACGCACTTACGCTAATGTGTAATGGTAGGGTGATTGTGAGATGAAATGGAGGACCTACAGTTTAACGTGGAATCTGAACCACGGTGGAGGCCTGGCATTCCCCACATTCACAAGATGTCTTGTCAGAGGTGAAGGAAGGGTTTGGTAATCAGATAAATTTGTGCCGGAACCGAGGATTGAACCCCGGCCGCCAGCACAGAAGTTTGACACCTTACCCCTAGACCGCCAGGTCACCCAATAATTATTATTAAAAACCAAGAAACGGTTGTATCTTATAACACATTTGTCAACAAATTGTTGCACACATGAATAAAATGCAGACGTGGATAATTTTGTGGGGGCAAAATGACACTATGCCCCTCTTAGTCAGTTTTTGGGTGGACAAAAATCACCTTGTCCCCTCCAAGTCGGCTCCACGGCAAGGAAGTATGAAAATAATTACAAATCAAACTCATAACTTATTATTTTACGATTATTTGCATATTTATAAAACAAATGCCCACGTCTTATAGACAAGGTCGTCTGCTCTCAAGAACCTGTTTACTAAATTTTTATGATGTTGGTAGTCCTCGTATGCCCACAGCTAGAACCTAGAGAGAGAGAATACAAGCTCTTGTTTATAAACACAGATACAATTAGTGTTGCTATCTATACAGTAGGTCAAGATTAGCGAGACCTGCTTCGGTGGTCGCGTGGTCTTAGGTGCTACTCTCACAATAGGTGAGACTGCCGAGGACGGGTAGATGAGGGTTCGAATCTTGGTTGGGTGTACTGAGGGTGTTTTTTTTTCCCCAAAATGTTTTCCCACTCTACTTTAACATGAATGCGGGTACATTTGGAGGTACCTGATACTGCAATCGTGCTGGATTACTAACCAATTGACAGTTGCTTTCTTTCTCCCCGCGGGAAGAATAGATCTTGGTCAACGCCTGGATTCAAACCAAGATCTCACAAAGATTGTCGGTCAACTATTTTAAACCTAATAATAGCTGTTCCTGGATTTTTTTACTCGGCGTCTCACTACCCACCGTGCTTATACGTACATTTACACTTTTGATTAAAAGGGAGAAGCTATGTTTAGAAGAAGTGTACCCGAATCTGCATGGAAGGTAAGCCACCTTGTAAAAACCACCCTCCATTAATGTTTAATCAGAGATGATCCACACGCAATAGTGTTGAGTGTAAATTCACGATTTTTTGGCGACTGTATCACAGAGTTGATGGTCATGTGACGCACACTTTTAATGTTTATATTTAAATAAATGGATAATTTACGTCTTACTACCCGTTCGGGTTACACGCACTTGGGCTAATGTGTAATGGTAGGGTGGTTGTGAGATGGAATGAAGGACCTACAGTTTAACGTGGGATCTGAACCACGATGGAGGTCTGGCATTCCACACATTCACAAGATGTCTTGTCAGAGGTGAAGGAAGAGTTTGGTAATCAGATAAATCTTTGCTGGTACCAAGGATTGAACCCCAAAACCGTAGCACATAAGTCTGACACCTTACTCCTAGACCGCCAGGTCACCCAATAATTTTAATAAAAATTTAGATCGTACGAATCGTACGATAATTAAGTGATTGAGCACTAAATATCTGTGGTATGTTTAAGCTGGGGTTGTAGGGAAGGCGAGAAAAGGTCAATGTATCTGCAGTTTTTATATCAAAACATTCTTGGTCAAAATTTTCTTTTCATCAACATCATATCAAACATTGTTGAATATTGGTCGAGAGTGTCCTGGAATGTAATGACAACTTTTTCTCTACATTAAAAAAGTTTGCCATTTAATGCCGCTATGCTCATGATAGATATTTATTAGCTGTTGAGGTTACCATATGAATAAAATTAAACTTTAAGTTCCTACCGGAAGCATATTTTTTTTATTTGGTCAAAAAAAAAATAGATAAAAAACTGCAAAAACCCTGACCTTTTCTTGTGTCCCTTACATACCCAGCTTAAGGTTACACTTTAAGACCAGCCTTACGATTTTATATTCAAAAGGTTGCACCAATTATATCCATTAAGTTTCCCCTATAATTTCCAATGAAAAAAATAAATAATAACATATGTAGATTGTGTGTAAGTTCTCTTACATTATTTAAATCACAGTTTATAGTTATATTTAAAAAAAACTATCTGCTAAATACATTAAATACTTTATTATTCCTAAACTTTCTTGGCCCTTTTTAGTCATGGTGCTGTTAGCTCTATTCCTCTAACTTCCGCAAGCCCCCTGCCCCTCAAAATGCAGTCTTAATATTACCTTATTCGTGTGCCGGCCTTCCCAAAGTAGGTTTAATGGTTGAGCCACTGTTTTAAAGTAAAACTATCCCAAACTACCCAAACTACCGTGAAGAAGTGATCGTTTAAGCTTTTTTAATCTATTAGACCGGTTGTGATCCTCGACCTGATAACCTGAAATGCTTTATCAAGGTCGTTAGTCTGGTTATTGACCACACGCACAAGTTGTTTTTAATATCAAATAAATCGCATTGACCTCCCTCTATATCGTTATCCCCAACATCTTATTTCAGTGGGTGGCGTGTCTGTATACAGAGCTGAGGTTCCCGGGTTTTATTCCTGGCATGGTCGAAAAATGTATCAGTGGTGAAATGTGGGTTTACCATTTCATAGTGATGAAATAACGGCCGGGGACTGGGTGTTGTGTCTGTTCTAGATTTAAGTTAGTTTGTGTAACGTGTGCTGATATAATCTGTCGGTTCAGGAAGTGCACGTTGAATACTTCAAACAGATAAATACATATATATATATATCACCAGTGTGTTTATGATAATCTGGTTGAGAATGTGTTTTAAGTCTACGTAGCTGAATTTAAAACTACTCTTACTTTTAGTTATGTGAACTGTAGAAATCGCTCTCTCCATTTAAAAATATGCTAAGTACGTGTCTTTAAAGTGTGTTTATGATAATCTGGTTGAGAATGTGTTTAAGTCTACGTAGCTGAATTTAAAACTACTCTTACTTTTAGTTATGTGAACTGTAGAAATTGCTCTCTCCATTTAAAAATATGCTAAGTACGTGTCTTTATTACAGTCATAATATTCGTAAAATATGTTATAATTTTAAAAATATGTTCTAGGCTCGATCGACTACCCTAATAAATTAAAACACTTGAGATGAGCTATTAAATGAAAATCCTTTCAAGCGGCCACAATATTGAAATGGAGACTGGAAATAAAAAATTATATATATACATAAATCGTTTGGTCTACGTTCAAAGAACTTCTCTGACAAATTTCGTTAAATTTGGCCAAAACATTTGACAGTTATTGTATGTCGAAAATCCGGAAAGACAGACCTATAGACGAAATTCCCAAAGTTAAAACAGAACCTCACTTCAATTGGTTAATTATCACTCGTAACTGATAATTGAGTTTTTTGGATTTAGTTCGGTCTAGATTAGGTATTTTGTTGCTAAAAGTATTTGGCGTACATTTCTTGAATCGACTGACTAAATCACCACAATTTACGAAATAGACTAACTATTAACTATGTGGTAGATATAATACCTATTTCTGCAAGTCATCACTCTTCATTCCTGTAAAAAAAAATAATATATATATTAATTTCACTAATCGTAAATATTCAGGACATTTTTTGGAGCAGAACCCGGTACTCTCAGTCCAGCAGGAAGATTTGCTTCCGAGTTGAGTTAAAAAGTTGGACAAATGATAGAGTTTTAAATAGATATTCATAAGCTACACTAAGGCATAAACTAGTCCATCTCTAAATGTATTCCTAAGATACACAAATACACAGATTTAACGAATGTATTAATTATTATTATATTATTCTATCAACATCTTAAACTAATTGAAGCAAAACACGCAGCCAGACCAGTTAGGAAACCCTGGTCTTAGCTCATGCGGTCATCTTTGCTGGTAAGCATGTTAGTTAAGAAAAGGAAAAAAAAATCTATAATTTTTTTACTGTACTAAAGATTGAGTAATATTCAAAGTCGCGTGCTTGGGGCCAATGAATTGAACAGCTCTATTACCAAACATTCTGTTACAGCGAGCGTGCGTGATTAGCAATAGCACAAAATAGTTATTTGTATATACCCGGAGGAACAGTTATTATTATTATTATTATTATTATTATTAGCACCGCGTCTTACTACCCGTTAGGGTTATACGCACTTACGCTAATGTGTAATGGTAGGGTGATTGTGAGATGAAATGAAGGACCTACAGTTTAACGTGGAATCCGAACCACCCACGGTGGAGCCCTGGCATTCCCCACGTTCACAAGATGTATTGTCAGAGGTTAAGGAAGGGTTTGGTAATCAGATAAATCTGTGCCGGGACCGGGGATTAAACCCCGGTCACCAGCACAGAAGTCTGACACCATACCCCTAGACCACCAGGTCACCCTACAGTTGTTAAGATCCCACTTGCTCGTAAAAGAGAAATAGAAGGGTTACCCCAGCATCTTGATAGTAACTAAATTAACTACAGCAGACGCCATTAAAACCCACTATAAATACTAGTGAAGTGGCTAAAAAACGTGAAAGTATTTTTAAAATTGAAATATTAATCAAGTAAACATTTGTGGAATCAAGCCACAGCCGATCTGGTGTAGTTATTCTTTAAAAGAAAATGGGATGAGCAAAATATTTATAGATAATTAATTTGTTTTAGTATATTTATATCTTATTATCCTTTATGTTATACCTTTTACATGTTCTTATCTATGTGCCCTATTATTCTTTACAATTTTCCATTTTTTCCCTTTTGTGCTTTTTTTTGTTTCCTCTTTTAGGAAGTTGCGTTGCGTGTTTCACACTCCTCCTCTGATGAGTTCCGATAGAATGAAACCTAGGTCGGGGGATTCGGTGGTGACGATCAATTTTCTTCAAGAGGTAGCCATTACTTACCTGTTTGTCAAATGGCAGCAATGTAAAATGTGACCTGTGTTCTTCATTTTCATTTTAAAATCCATTTTGTGTTCGTCCTTTTTATATGTTTCTATCCACCTTTCCCATATCTTCTTCAAAATATAATACAATTACCTCATAAAGCGAAAAGAGGTTTTTCTTTTAGAGATACCGTATTAAATAGTTATTGTAAGGATAAGATGTTCGTACGACCCATTTTAACCGGGCCCAGATTAGTAGGTCATAGTACTTGTTGTAATGGAAACTTTAATAAATAACAATAACGATTAAAATAATAAAAGCTATATTTCTACCACTATTGTTCCTACTAGAATTAATGATGACAATTATATTAATAAGCAACTATCATAATAATAATAATAATAGATAAAACAATAATATTCAAAATCATAACTATTTATAGTTTTAGACTTAGTAATAATAATTATAAAAATATCAACTAAAGATAGAAGTTAATTTAGTAATAAAAATAATCAACATATATTTAATCCCGGGTAAATACAATTATTGTTAAAAAGATGTAACGAGAGAAGTACTAAGAGACACGGATAAACATGGACACACCTTTCCCAAAAGTTCTTTTTCATACTAGATATATACATTTTTAGTATTTTAGTTTAAAAATTAAAGGTTAAGAGATAGAAATATGATTCTTTTAGAGGTATGTGCTTTGTAAAATGTATCTTATAAACTTGAAGAAAAAAATATACCTATATTGTTTCTTACAAACCTCTCAAAGCCCAGAAATAATAAAAACAAAACAAAAAAACATAGTTATTTTAGTAATTCAAATAGCTAATAGTTGAAGAGCACAATTTTCTATAGTTACACTTTTATCAAGCTTAAGAGTCTTGAAACAAAGAAAATTAATGTGTGCATGAGCCTTAGCAAAGCTTTAAACAAGTCAAATTTACATTTAGCTAACATATTCTTTGATAAATATGTAAAGTAATAATATTATATTCATATTTATGTAGGCCTACAAACGAAATTAATTTCTCAAATTTAATTCTTTCCTTGATCCCTCAGCATTTACAAAATCGATATTTTTCCATACTTCAAAGCTAAAGGTACAGTACGTATCCACCGAAGGAACATTGAGGCACGTTTTGTCTCTGTTCCATGTTTTTGAATATGTTCCTCAATGTTCCAGTAAGTTGCATAGTGTTCACAGTTACAGAAAAAATTTGCTGGTTATTGAATGTTTCCGTGCGAATCTGTAACATAAAAATAATCAACTGGCAAATTGTGAATATGTCATTTTTGGAGCCCGAAATCAAGTCAGTTCACTAAATGACTGGCCACTTCTATCTTAGACCACCAAAGTCAGCCAAAGTACGAAATATACAATAATCTATCAGCAGTTCTGGCTTTGGCTGGCCAGTTTTAGATATGGCCGTAGGAAACTGCTCAAAGCATGTAAGATAATTATAATAATTTATCATTTCACTTTTCATTACCACTTCACTCAATTAATTATTATGATGGATGAAAAGTATAGTTACTATTGTAATGCCCATAGGTTAGTCTAGGTTAGGTTAGGATGGGATTGTGTTGTGTCATACTATCCAGCACCTCGGGTACTGGACAGGATGTTATGGTCAATTCGCGCTTTGGCTGGCCATAAGAAGAATTTAAATTTTCTCCCCATCAATACCTTACGATTTGACTGGACCAGCTGGCCAATGTGCGAAGGGCCCAGCCAATTCACGAAGTGAAGGGTTTTAGGATTTGACAATAACATATATAACCCCTAGTTGGAACATCTTGTTTCCGTTGTGGAAATAGTGAGTCGCCGGTTGCAGTTTAGTATTTATGTTTTCTTTGAGCAGACATGTCATTTAAATCGAGTAATTACACATTGACACAATTAATGGAATTGTACCAAAGTTATCTAATGTGTATTTAATCTAATCCTACTGCCATAAAATATAAATTTTGATATGAAAAAAACTAATGTAAATGGGCTAAATTATGTGAGGCTACTGGTTCATATGTAACAAATGTAAGAAGAAAAATAACGAGTATGATTGTGCAGTTTTACGAAGAACGCAAAAAACATCGTTTGAGTGAATAAAAATCTGGAGCTGATGCAACTACTCTCTTCAAAATGGCTTGCCTATAATTACTTGCTCTTTCTTAAGGACAAAAACGGAACTCGTCAAGGCAATGAAAAGAGGCTTAATGAAAGTGAGTTGATTCAGATCTTAAAATAAATAATTAAAGATGTTGCTCCGAGTTCTACAGGGTGGTCTTCTTCATCGTCGAAATACATCTCGACTAAATGAGTTGACTCAGTGGAGACAATTTGTTCCCACAACCACGTGAAACATAAACAACCAGAAACAAACTGAAAGCTTCCTCAAGTTGGGTTGCTCTAGTGGGGACAAAAGGTTTATGCTTGTTGACATAGGTTCCTAGATTTTGAAGAAAATAAAAAAGCAGCATTTTATGGCAACAAAAATTTCCTAATTTTTCCATAGGTGAGTATGCACTCTAATATTAGCCGCTATTTATTTCTATACTGTACTAAAATGTGTTAAACAAAGATAAAACACAAAGGTAATGTTGAGTGCATTCAACACTAACAATGAAATAAAACTAGAAAAAACTGGTAGAATGAAAAAAAAATTGCCAAATCATATTTTGTAATTTTGAATGATGCCAACATTTTCATTTACCCAGATTTAAGAACTAACAATGGGGTTGTCAAAAATGTGTCAATAAGATCGATTCTCGATTCTTTCGATATCAATAATAATCGAGGAATCTTTTATAATAATGGTGGTAAATAAAATTTTAGGATTTTATTAAATATAAATATTATCTCGGTGTAAAAAGTCATTAAATAAAACGAATAAGATAGCCGAAGTTATCATTATCCATTTTAGTTGAGGATAACACCATCAAGATATCGTATTCTGAAAAATTGAAAAATGACACCTGGACACGGGTTCGATTCCCGTCTCCAGGTGTCATTTTTCAATTTTCAGAATATTATACATTAAATAAAAACTTATATTTTGCTACTAATGGTAACCAATTAACTCAAACTTTGTATAGTGCTTTGACTAGAAACATTACAGCCAAATCTCTTGTTCTTAAACGTTAAGCAATTGACTTTAATCACCATACAACTTTATGTTCAAACACAAAGGCCCAGGTATTTTATTTCTTTTTTAGCAATTATCTTTGTGTAAGGAAAATAGGTTGCACTTTTTGGATTAGGAAATTAGATCTGTTCAAGGAACATTTAGAAGAAAATTGTAATATTATAGTTGGTACAAATATTTCAGGCAAAGAATCGTACCGTATGCTATAAACTAAATTGTTTTGAATTTTGATATAGTTAATTCTCATTAAAATCTATAAGATTGTCTATTATTCACATATAAAGTTGAAGTAGTCAATTTTTCTAAAATAATTCGTGTCATTTGGCATATGTGAAATACAAACACAATAACTACTTTCAACTTTAAAAATGTATTGATACTCATTACTATGTTCTAAGTATACTTTTATGAAAACACGGCTCGCGATATTTTGGTGTTTTTTCGTTTCTACATCTTGTCAAAATGGCCACCGCACGGGTGTAAGTGACTGGGCAGCTACTACTCCTCTGTGAATCCCTTCTTCTTGTAGAGTGATTGTTGGTAAGTTGGCTGGGTCCTCGGGGCAAACCGCCGAGGCGGGATCTAACTAGCGTCAGAACCATCCAAGGTTAGCACCTACTGTGGCAGTAAAAGAAAAATGCTGGAGGGGCCGTTTTTTATGTTGGAGTGAATTATTATTGAAAAAAAACAACTTCAAAATAAATTTAAAAGTAACCTCGTCCCTCATATATTAAAAACTCTCGAAGGTCCATTCACTTGAACCCAAATACAAAGGTCAGGAAGACTTTGATAGTAGACACAAGTAGAACCTGTGTTTTTAACCAGTGTCCGGACTTTAATGAGCTAACTATTAGCAAAAACTTACTTATATAATGACAAAAAAGAATTCTAAGAAATTACTTCAAATCGATAAAAATGACCTAGAAATATGAACAAAAACTCGTAATGAATGCACGCACTTTACTTATAGAAGATAAATAATACGAATGCAATAATAACACTTTAAACGCTTACATTCTTTTATATATATATATATATATATAAAAATGAATGCAATAATAAAGCTTTAAACGCTTACATTCTTTTATATATATATATATATAAATGAATGCAATAATAAAGCTTTAAACGCTTACATTCTTTTATATATATATATATATATATAAAAATGAATGCAATAATAAAGCTTTAAACGCTTACATTCTTTTATATATATATATATATAAATGAATGCAATAATAAAGCTTTAAACGCTTACATTCTTTTATATATATATATATATATATAAAAATGAATGCAATAATAAAGCTTTAAACGCTTACATTCTTTTATATATATATATATATAAATGAATGCAATAATAAAGCTTTAAACGCTTACATTCTTTTATATATATATATATATATATAAAAATGAATGCAATAATAAAGCTTTAAACGCTTACATTCTTTTATATATATATATATATAAATGAATGCAATAATAAAGCTTTAAACGCTTACATTCTTTTATATATATATATATATATATANGTGTATTTTTAACCATTCAAGCCAAGAGGGTACAAATAATATTGCCTATATTATCGTAGATCTCGGTGCTCTTGGGATAAAGGGATCGCCTCAGGACCCGATCTTCATGGGTTCAATCTCAGCCGGAGTCAACGGATTTTTTCTTGAGCGATAAACATCTGTTGCACAATTTCCTTCGGAGGTGAAGTAAAGCCGCTAGCCCCATGTAGAGTATGGCATGTAAAATAACTCCGGAAGTTATCTGTAAATACATTTCCGATAAAATTGGTAGACTTTTTAACTCTCGCTCAGAGAAATTCTCGTGTTCTGATATATCTATCTTTTATATATCTCGGTTCAGAAAGTGCACGTTAAATACTCCAAATAATTTTTTTTATATAATTATATATATATATATATATATCTTCTCATTCCAACAACTATGTTAAAAAAATGTATGTTTGAATATTTACATATTTATAAAATATTGATAGTGTTTAAAAATATAATTATTCAATATAAATGCCTAAAATTGACTCACAAATGACTTATAGAATATATTCTAGAATTTAAAAAATGACACATAATTATCAAATAATAGGCTACCTAAATCAATTAACAAAAGTTTCCACAATCAGTGGGTGGTGAACAGAATGTTTTCACACATGATTATTGTGTGTGGTGTACCAACATAAAATGACATAATCAAAATCGCGCCCTGGTTACTACACTCTAGAGCCAGTTATGACTATCTGCGACTTGTCAATATTCGTATTGTTTAAAGCATCAGTCTCGAAATAGACTGAAATGCTTGTTACGAGGAGATTGGGTTTTAAATATCAGTTGGGTATAATTAGGACTTCACCCCCCTCCTCTAAACCCCCAGTTCCTTATCCTTACCCAATTAGATAAAATTTGCAGATAGTCCGAACAGGTAGTAAAATTTTGTTCATACTACCTTCACTACTTTCATCTCCTTCAACGGCTTTGTATGTGTTATAAATATATTACTATTATTATTATTAACACCGCGTCTTACTACCCGTTCTGGTTATACGCACTTACGCTAATGTGTAATGGTAGGATGATTGTGAGATGAAATGAAGGACCTACAGTTTAACGTGGAATCCGAACCACGGTGGAGGCTTGGCATTCTATAAATATATTAAATAACGTTATAACAATCATCCCCGAGATTAATGCGGAAGAGGTTTCATTTGGTTGTAATTTAATTAACTAATTAATTTTAAGACCTTATGAAACTTGGACGTTCTTGGCAGTGGTGGAACCTGGTTCGGTTGCCCCTTCCCCCCACCTACCATCCCTAGAGGTTAAGATATCTCACCCCCCTTACCACTCCCTTACTTATCTCTCACGTTATGGTGCTACTTGATTGTTGAGAAACTTTCACTTTTTCTTTAAATGTAGGGGATTGTATTATTTATTTAATACATAAATATTGTTTTGATATAGACGGTTAAATACGTAATTAATGCTTTAATATTTTTCACGAGAATCTAATACGAGTATCGAAAGAAAATATCGATACTGTACTCATTAAAAGTATTGGAAAAAAATATCGATATCGAACTAGTATCGAGAGAAAAGTATCGATAGCAGTAAGTATCGGTATCGAGATTTTAACCTCCAAAAAAAGGTTTTTTTTTGTTAATAATAATTTCAACTTTTGCGTTATAGTAATTGTATTTTCATATTTATTTAAACACTTAAAATTATAATGAATTAACCATATTAGAGTATACTTAGTTCTATCGCGTTTATGTTATGTGTTGGGACTATGAATTATGATGAACTAAAAGAGATTGAATGCTAGAGTTGCTTCTTGATAGTCATGCAGAAAATGAATGAGAATTGAGAAATAGTTTCATTTGTTTTACCTACAAAGTCCACCCTGGTAAACGTTTAATCCCATCATTAGTGAAGATAACAAAACTTGTTTCTTTCAATACCGGAGTGTGAGTACTAATATCAGTTAAGGTATCGGGGAAAAAAAGTATCAAGTAAAAAAATACTAGTATCGAAAAGGAAAATATCGATATTAGTAACGTAACGATACTTTTTTCACATCCTTCTACGTATTATTTATTACCCATCTCGGTGTCGTAGTTGGCTAACGCGCTTGTCGTGTAGAGCTCTACTCCTGAGGACGGGGAGATCGAGGTTCGAATCTCGGTCGGGTGAACTGGGGGTGGTTTTTCCTAAATGGTTATCCACTCTCCCTCCACGCAAATGCGGGTTCACTTCTTTTAATTCAACCTTCCCAATTCTTATTACATTAGAGTAGTTAGTACTTAAATCGTATAACCCGAACGGGTAGTATGACGCGGTGCTAAATATTATTATTATTATTATCATCATACGTATTATTGCTCCTCCGAATCCTTTTAACAAACCTTCTGATACCCCCCCACCCCTATCATCCCACTCCACCTGCCTCTGACGCTCTAACGTGACATCCAAACTCCTTTAATGAGATTTTAATTGTCAATAGATTCGGGGGATCCTATTATTACTTTCAAGGTGACCAAAATGCTATACTGTTGTTACTATTTCTTTCCCTTTGGTGCGAACTAAATGAAGCGTCGTATGAGTGTGTTTGGAAAAGACTTATGTGCTCTCGTAAGGACTGCGAGTTTTTTTTTTTTTTTTGCATTGATTCACCCACCCTTACCAACAATTCCTTGAAAGTAATAAGTGTATAATACATGTTTAAATTTACATGCCATAGACTTGTATTCTATGAGAGGCGTTACTGACTTGTCGTGTGGAAACTGTTTTCAAGCAGATTTCTATACCAGACGTATAAATTACTTTTGTATCTGTTTACGATGAAAATAAATAATCTTGTAAACAAACAATGCATAATTTTCATTAGACAAACAGTTTAAAAAACTACAAACCTTTTTTATTAATATTGATAACATCTTACTATATTATTAAAGTTTTTATAGGTATTGATAATATTTATCAAAAGTGACAATTGCTGATAACATGACTTGACACATTAATACGTGAAAGTAGAGCTAGAAACTTTTCTTGGTGTCTTCCTATGAAAATTGGACTACTTAATCGATCGAACATGAGATGACAGGACGAGAAGATTGAATTGTGTCGATTCTGAGCTTTTTAGGCAAAAATTAGTTTAAGAGTAGTTTACCGATGAAATTTTTTTGAAAATTCGCAAGATTTCGGAAGTAGCTCAAATAATTTTGTTTTAAATGTATGTCTGGAGGTTGTGTGGTATACCAAAAACACTGTAGGTCTATACTTGTTTTGGGGTAAAAACCAATTTATTGGTACAGTAGCCCCATGGCTTCTTTGGTTCTGACCGACAGCTCACAGCTGACAGCTAAAAGCATTTAAAAGTTACCAGACCAAATTATGTTTCCCTACGTCGAACTTTATGATCTGCAAAAACATGTGTTTAGTAGCTGTCACTTCTGACGGTCAAAATTTAGCTATATACCTAAATTTTGACTGTCATAACTCAGCTGTGAGCTGTCAGTCAGCACCAAAGAAGCCATGGGGGGTACTGTAGTTTACTGATGAATGATTTTTAAAAAGTTTGGAAATTATTGAAAGTAACAGGGGAAGCCTAGTTGTGCTCCTTACAAAGGATCGCATGCTAAAGGGCACATGGCTCTGGCAGCCGATAAGCTTGGAGCAGGAATTTATCTAAGGTGCGGCAGAATATAAGACCAAATTCACTTTTGGGTCTTATCTTCCTTCTCGAACTGAGGAAATACCCCCACCACTCTATTACTTTCCCCACCCTCGAGGAGAGTTAATACCCCCACCACTCTATTACTTTCCCCACCCTGGAGGAGAGTTAATACCCCCACCACTCTATTACTTTCCCCACCCTGGAGGAGAGTTAATACCCCCACCACTCTATTACTTTCCCCACCCTGGAGGAGAGGAAATACCCC
>CABFOW010003902.1:52128-65102 GCA_902141385.1 Timema californicum
ATTATTATTATTATTAGCACCGCGTCTTACTACCCGTTCGGGTTATACGCACTTACGCTAATGTGTAATGGTAGGGTGATTGTGAGATGAAATGAAGGACCTACAGTTTAACGTGGAATCCGAACCACGGTGGAGGCCTGGCATTCCCCACATTCACAAGATGTCTTGTCAGAGGTGAAGGAAGGGTTTGGTAATCAAATAAATCTATGCCGGGACCGAGGATTGAACCCCGGCCGCCAGCATAGAAGTCACCTTACCCTTAGACCGCCAGGTTACCCTATTTTTAACAAATTTTTGAAGAATCACGGACAACGCCGTGTGGGATTGCTATTTTCTAATGTACACTACTTAAGAGTCTTAGAAAACTGCTTTATTTTTCCAATAAGTTGAAACCAGTTTTAAATCTGCGTTTGATGAAAACATAATTATGTTATGCCTATTGCTTATTGCTATGTTGCTTAGAAATGTTACTAATTATATAATATAATGATTCTCTAGATGTTTAAAACCATTTGGAAAGTTATAGGACTCAGTGGTGGAACATGTAAAACCAAAACACCCGGGTTGGATTTTCGTGTTTATGTTATAATAATTTTTCATATTTCATTTTTGCCATTGTGTTTAATTAACCGTTCAGGTAACACGAATAAGAACTAAATACGCAAATATGGTAGGTATGAGTAAGGTTGAATTTTGAGGAAGTGCATCAGCATTTGAGTGTATGAAAAGGGGAAATCAATTTAGAAAAATTCCCCATTAGTAATTTCAACCCACAATATATTACTGATATCATCATTATTCTGGTATATTGAATTATTTATTCGTGGTAAATATATTCTGAGATTAATTAATTAACTACTATTTAAATAGTGGTAGTATTTCACAATAATGTAAAGTTTTATCAAATGTTTGGTGTTATATTAAGCATCGAGAATAAAATATCTACCTTAAAAAGTTAAATAACCTTAATTGATTCATAATTGAATTGTTGGCGAATGAAGTTTGGCAACAGCGCTAGGGGCATTAGTTGGGTGGTAACCTTTTGTGGGGGAAGAATGTTCTTCCCATAAATAGCTAATTTTTTTTTATCACCATGTCTTACTACCCGTCTGGGTTTTACGCTCATGTACTTGTCACGCTAAAAGTTTTAGGGATAAGGGAGGTTATATTTAGAGGAAATGTACCCGCATCAGCGTGAAGGGAAAGTGGAAAACCATTTTGTAAAAAAAAAACGCCCGAGATTCGAACTTTGATCTCCCCGTCATCGGCAGAAATAAGTAATAGATTGTACAGAGAGTAAATGAATACGTAATCGTTTTCTGACCATTCACAAAGTTATGATTTAGCAGGTTTGAGGTAAAGGTATTTATTTATCTTCCTCCTTAACCTAATTTGACCCTGCAGTATTCATCCTGTACATTGTTTAGTAACCAACACTAGAAACATGTCTTGTACACAACATTGTTGGGCTACTTGAATTAACGTCCATGAAAGCGCACCTGCATGATTGAGTTTTATTGGTAGAAACAAAACAACAACAACAACATGGTGTCTCCGCAGAGACGTCATGAAACCCTGACATTGTGACCTTGAAGCTGCCACTCTTGCGCTCTGAGGAAGGTTACATACAACCAACAGCTTCCCAAATGTTCTTGTGTAGTGAGCTAATCAATTGAAGCCATCTGTGGAGCGAAAGATTTCGTGTGGAAGATCAGCGCGATAAAACAAAACCTTCCTCACTTTTTACAATACATAAACCTAAGTGTGTGAATAATATAATAATAATAATAATAATAATAGCACCGCGTCTTACTACCCGTTCGGGTTATACGCTTTAAGTACTAATTACTCTAATGGATTAGGAATTGGGAAGGTTTAATTAGAGGAAGTGAACCCGCATTTGCGTGGAGGGAGAGTGGAAAAACATTTAGGAAAAACTTCCCCCAGTCCACCCGACCGAGATTCGAACCTCGATCTCCCCGTCCTCAGCAGTCGAGCTCAACACGACAAGCGCCTAAGTGTGTGAACTAAGAGTATTTTTTCCACGGGGTCTTAGTGTCCGCTAAGGTTTTACGCATAGGCTATATTATGATGAGGATAAGGAAGATAGAATTTCAGAAGAAATGTACCCGCAATTGCACGGAGGGAGAGTAGAAAACCATTTAAGGAAAACCACCCTCGGCATACTTAAGGGTGGATCCATAGTTTTTTGGAGAAGATTTGTTTTCATAAAGCCCCTTCAAGTATAGGTATAATAATTAAAATCAATAATGGTTTCAATTAATAAAGATAATAATATTGTTAGTCTATAAAAATATCCGACACCTTTGCTCAGTCTGTCTTCTGAGATGAGGGTTCCGGGTTCGATTCCTGGCATGTCTGAAAAATGTATCATTGGTGAAATGTGGGTCGACCCTTTCACATTGATAAATTAATGGTTGGGACTGGATGTTGTGCCTGTCCTAGTCTTAAGTTATATTATAAGGCATATGAAGCTACGATAGGCCTAGCCAGCCGAAAGTGGGAAATATAAATGGCTTGAATACAAAAAAAACTGACCTACCCAGACAACAGGCTGTAACCAGTAATGGATGTAAAGTAAGATTTCTAAAAATAACTCTTAAGTAATATAATTAATAAAAAGAGGAAATGTAAGAAAAAAAACAAGTTTGATTGGCAAATTGGTAATTTTAAAACCGAAAGTAACTGTTATAATAAAAGTATTAAATGTATGTACGTACATTTTAAAACTAAAATGTTTGATTAGTAAAATAAAAGTTTGTTCTACTAAACTTAGTAATACAATTAAGTAAAAAAAAACCCGCCTCGGTGGCGTAGTTGGCTAACGCGCTTGTCGTGTTGAGCTCGACTGCTGAGGACGGGGAGATCGAGGTTCGAATCTNAATCCATTAGCGTAATTAGTACTTAAAGCGTATAACCCGAACGGGTAGTAAGACGCGGTGCTAAATAATAATAATAATAATTAAGTAAAATCTAGTTTTAGGCGCTTAAGCTATTTAAGCTACGTTAGAACTAAGTGGAAAGATTTATTGATTAGATCATGAAGAAGTTGGGGTAGGGTAGAAGGGTATAGAAAGTATTGTGATCACCAAAAAAATCTAATTCAAGATTTTGATGAATTTTGACGTTTTATGGGCCCCCGAATCCGAAAAAATATTCTTTTAAATTCATGTATGTCTGTCTATACTTCGGACTAGAGTCTAAACTATTTTACCGATAGGGCTAAAACTTGGTATTAAGGCTTTTCACAGGGTTACCCCGACGGTTTTTTGGGATTGGATATCTAACCTTAAAAATAAGGGTAGATTACTAAAGGGTGAAATGAGAAAAAAATCTATTTTCTCAAAATCGGCTTTAATGATTTTGATTAAGTTCAGGGTCTAGGCGTTGATTAAGATTATAAACAAAATGGTTACTTTCTTTTTCCTATGAAAATGATTCTTAGGGTACCTTACAGAAGCGTAAATTTCCTTATCTCCGCAACTATTTAAGTTTTAACCATAGAGAGAGCAATCGCCACTTTGAATCCACCACTGAAACAGAGTAGGAATTTATACAATTTTGACCTATAATATATGAAGGTGTTTTTTTTAATCACAGTGTCTTACTACCTGTTCGGTTTATACGCCTATGTACTCATTAAGCTAATGATTTTTAAGGAGTGGAAGGTTATATTTAAAATAAGTGTAGCCGCATTTGCGTGGAAACCCATTTTGGGAAGCACCTTCCTCAGTACACCCGACCGAGATTCGAACCTTGATCTCACCGTCATCGGCAGTCTCTACTGTGAGAGTAGCGCGTTAGACCACGCGTCCAACGAAGGTGGTATGCATCAAGTTCACCCCTGGGTTGGGGGCTATACACTTTATCTACCCCTCACACCCCGCCCCTAGACACTATTTCTGACTACACCTATGGTGTTGGAATAACTATTATAATTAACTTAAATGGCAGAGGTTGCTTTGCTAAAGTATTTTGTCTTGAAGGCCACAGGAAGCTCTGAACAAGTGATTTCGAAACAAGCTATAGGCGTCAAGCTCCATATATCATAATATGTTAATTTTATACGAACTTGAGATAATAAGGATCAAAAATATTACCTAATATGTTGCAAATTAGGGGATTGGAGCAATAATAGTCTAAGCTATGAAGTAGTAGATTTGAGATATTAATATTTAACGACTTTTCCTAGCTATGACGTGGTGGTAAGCCATGTTTATATATAAAATTATTATTATTATTAGCACCGCGTCTTACTGCCCGTTCGGGTTATACGCATATATATTAAAGTTTTATTCGGTGAGCTTAGTGATATAACAGTGAAATATAAACCATACATTTTTAAATAATTCTCAAAATAGTCTTAAATTTTCATGAAATTTTATTTTTAGCCTCATATAATCTCATTAAAAAAATATATATATATATATTTATTGTAAAAGCATTTTTTATAAACGTCTTCACTAAAAGGCAGGGGTTGTATAATGACTATTTATGGCATTTTTTTTTTACTATAATAAATAAAATATTGGTCCAGTAGAAATATAAAGTTTAGTTTTCTTCACATGGTGATATCAACAGTTGTTAATTATCTGTCATGGGCGTGGTGGCATTAGATGAGAAACTTTTTTAATGGAAAGGAAAAGTTATTAAATTCCATGACATTTTTATGTTTGTACTGGACCAATATTTTATTTATTTAGGCAAAAATAAAAATGTGTCGCCATANTGGAAAGGAAAAGTTATTAAATTCCATGACATTTTTATGTTTGTACTGGACCAATATTTTATTTATTTAGGCAAAAATAAAAATGTGTCGCCATAAAACTTCAAAAACACTTATTTTTCCTCGCATCCCCTTCTATCTCTCCATAAGTGTGATAATGTTTAGAGTGTTTTAAATGCACCAAGTTAAGATGTAGCCCGCCACGCAAAATAGTTTTGAATTGACAAACTAAGCAACGTCTTTCAGGTTTTGAAACTCAAAAATCAATTAGACTAATATAGTTTTTGTTCTTTATGTAACACAGTTGAGGGACACAATTAAATATTAACTATAATTACTATCGTTGTTGAAGCATCGCCTATTATCGTCCCAAGCTCATCGTCGAGAAAAAAAGAAAACAAAACAAAACAAAGAAGATAATATGTTTGAATTAACTGTGACACAACAAAGCTAGAAACCACAATAAAGCCATGAACTTATGACCATTATAGTCGGTTTCCGGTAACGTTGGATTATTCTAATAGTTGAAAAGTTACTTAAAACGAGATTTAAAAATCTTTTTCTTCAGGAATATGCGTTGTCACATAGGCAAATAAGAAAACTTCCCATTAATTGTCTAAATGGCATAGCATGTTTGGCTAGCGAATGAATATAACAGTTTTCTGGTACTCTTTAAACTGGTGGAAAGGAGTAATTTGCGGTGAAAGGATTATAGCATGCACAATAGTATAATCCCTTGCTATGTGTGATTTCCCAAGACTTATCCGAGAAGATCCGCAGTTTGAAATTTTATAGTTAAAGATAAATAATGTGTCCGTTAGGACCATAACCATAAAATTCACGTGTGTCAGAATATGTATTACGCACCATTTAATTCCTGTGCTGTATAGTACTGCACCCTCTCGGGAGCTTTGATAACTATTTTTTTTACTGTCCGCCTGCCCGGCACCTTGTTTTTCAGTTTTCTTTATGTTCGGTTCATTTCGTGTCGAGTGTTCCCAATAAATCAAGTCATTACTAAACTATTCTTGCTATTATTTATCCACCAACTATTCCGCTTAAAGGTGTTAGGCACAGTATGCATTACCACTGCATTGTTGGTTTCACAAAGTTAAAACAAATCCGTTTAGTTAAAGTTTGTTAGTCTGATTGTCCACGATGTACTTGGGGACATTAGTTTCTCGTGAGCACATTAAGTTTTGTGTCATTAAATTTGAATGAACATTCTAATGGGAACATTATCATTTAAGCAAAAAAGTAAAGTTGCAGGAAACTGCATGTGAGCAAGTTTATTTAACTACTAGAATTCGTCTCTGTAAGTTTATATCATGGCCTTGAACTTCAGTTACAATGTCGGGAAATATTTACATTTCCGGTGTTAACAAGTTTAACTGTAGTCTACCAGCAGTGGAAGTTTCAGTTGACCTAGGCTCTACGTGCCGAAGGAATTCTCAAAATCGCGAAAGGTGAAGAAGCCATATCTTCTGAAAATATGAACAAGGCAATCGACCAATGGCAGAAAAGGGAAGCTCTAGCTATGTTTACCCTTAACATATCTATGGAGTTCAGTCCTATTGCACTGATTAATAATTTAAATCTTCCTAAGAAATTCTAAGCAGACTAAAATATATTTACTATCACTGATAAGATAAAAATAAAATGATTATAAATTAGCATTTCTAACATTACCAGTGGAGTTCATCTGATTCATTGGGTCAACATATTGCCAAAATTGAAGCTTTCACCCGACCAAAAACTTATGTTGGAGATACAGTCGGTGATCTGGTTATCATGACTAAGATCTTGAATAATTTTCCTATGAAGTGTAAGAGTTTCAGACAGGCCTGACACTCCATCAGTGAGAACAAACAAACCATTGCCAATTTTATACACGTCATATTGATGAAGAGGCCAGCCTGACGAAGCGATAAGAGCAAGAAACTGCCTTAGCTTCTGTATCTAATCAAAGTACTGGATCTCATGGACGTAAACAACGATCTTGTGAAGCAGGAAACTAAGTAACCAAGCTGTAAGAAAACTGGCATGCTACAACTGCCAACTTAGAGACCAACTTGCCCATGACTGCCAACTTGAGAGGAAAACACTCCTAGTTTCTGAACATGGTAAAGCTAAACAGTCAAATTGTTCTGCTTTTAGTGTCAAGGAACCAAATTCAATTATTTCATTTTAAGACGATAATTCTTGGACCTTGAATAGTGGGGCTTCCAAATTGTAAGAGGTGGTGGTGGTGGTCTGTGCGTCTTGGGGACTACCACGAGCTTTCTGTCAAAGGTAAAGGTGATGCGATGATTGCAAAGCTTCAGTGGTATGATTAATCCGTTAGAGAAGTCCTATTTTTTGTTAAATGGGACAATTTTGTTGAAATTTTTGAAAAATAAGTTTAGTCACGTGTGGTAAACACTATCTCAAAAAATTGTAAAAAATTATTTTCAAGCTCTAACCTTAAATGAAGCCAATTTTTTCACTCATTCTAGTTTGAAGCCATGCCTCAGCTACATCAATGTCAGATATTTGCAGGAGTTCATCTCCAAAAGCTTATATGTCAACCTGAGTGATGCAGACAGTTTCTTTTGCCCTGAATATGCATGTGGAAAGAACCACAAGACTCAGTTCAGCAACACAACCCACCAGAAGATAAAGGTTAGTGAGATGGTATACAGTGATTTTGGTGGCATGCCAGTTGAGTTTGTAGGAGGAGCTGGGTACCTTGATACTTTCAAATATGACTATTCTGGCTATAGAGTATGATCCTTCATTAATCATAAAAGCTACACACTACAACGCTTTAAATATTTGTGTAAGATTTCAGAGTTATGTACAAACTAAATGTGCAAATCCTCCTTACAAACAATGGTACAAAGTACGTCAATAATGAGTTTCATGAATTTCTTGCCTCAAAAGGGATAGTTACTGAGAGAACAGTGCTACATACACCCGAACAAAATTCTCGCTTGGAGAACTATATGCACATAACTTTAAAAAGGGTTCGGGCAATGCTTTGTATCAACGACCTGGCTCAGGAGCTTTGGCTGGAAGCTGTAAGTTGTGTGGTACACATATTAAATTGTATACATACAAAATATACACATATCTCCGAATCCCTGAAAATCCTGGCTAGCAAAAAGCCTTAGCTGTCACATGTAAGGACGTTTGGTTGTGATGCCTACACGCTGGTGCAAAACTGAAGAAAGAATTTTGTTAAGAATTCCAAAAATATTATACTTGTTGTATATAATGGAAACTCTACCAACTATATGCTGTACTATTCTGACAGTAAGAAAGTTAAAATATCAAGCAATATTCTCTTCAACGAAGGAATACAAGGTTTTGAAAAACCTGTCCACTACGTACCCATGCAAATCGACTATGAGCTTCAAGAAGAAGAATCTGTAGCAGAGGGATAAGAAGACTACGAGACTGGGAAAATTTCTTCTGAGACTGCACCACGTGAGCTTCAGGAATAAATTCTTCAGAAAGAGGACTTGGCCAAGAATTTTACTAATATCCCTACACCTCACAGTGCTTTGAAGTTGCCAGAGAAATTTAATGAGAATCTTCTCAAAGTGGATGAGGAGACTCCTACCATCTATTCTGAGGAAGTTACGTGCCCGGACATGCCCAAAAGGGAAACTGCCATCAAAAGGAAGTTGACGCTTAGAGAAGAATAAAACATGGGCAATTATATAAATACTGAAAGAGAAGAGTTCTATAGACTCAAAATGAGATCTTTAAAACTAAAATCATGATTTTTGATTCTTCCAGATGAAGTTCAGGTTAATTTAAATGTTGTATATAAACTCAACAAGAGTCTTTACGGCCTGAAGCTATCATAACTATAATGAAACATGACCCATCCATGAATACTTTTTGCTTCAGATAATTAATTAAAGGTAAATGTATTTACAAAGCAGGTTTTGAGAATCATCGTGTCTTTATAACCTAGTTTTTTTTACGATGGTGTTGATGGGGTCAAATAAAAGTCACCCAATGCTATTAGACTAGTTACATAATGGTTTTGAGAACATGACAGCATCGGTAGAATTATGTGTATGGATGCAGCTACGCTACAACTGAGAGGATGGCATACTCTTCATCGGACAAATAACTTACATATGAGTATACCAGGTTGTCAAAATATCTCCAGGATGCTAATGCTTGTTGTGTGCCTAGCGATTCTAATATTCACCTACAAGCCGTAGCAGAAGACGAACCAATAAAACATGTGCCATCTAGGAAAGCAGTTGGCATAGTATTATTTATTTGCATGGTCAGTTGCCCTAATACAGTGTTTACAGTGGGGCAGGCCAGTAAATATTTCAACAGCTTTGACAAAAACTATTATAACAATGCCAAGAAAATTATTAAATATCTCAAAAGCTACTGCCAACATTGGAGTCATATATAGAAAGTTTATAGATCCAATTACGGTTGTGGGATATTCAGACTCCTGATTGTGCTGGAGACCCCGATATAAGGCGATCGACAATTAATTACATTTTCAAGATCTCGGATGATCTTGTTACTTGGAGTAGTACAGGCAGCAGACAGTACCCCTATCAACAACCTAAGCTGAATCTATTGTGGTATCGGCAGCATATAAAGAAGCTATGGGGTTTAATACATTGGCATATTTGAAGAAGCTTCCACACTAACTGTGATCTTCTTTTACGGTAAAAGTGTCATCAAACTCATGAAGAATCTGAATTACCACAAGCGTACCAATTACATAAATATCCTCTACCACTAAATTCGGGAGCGATTCGAACATGGGGATATCAATCTGCACCATAGCACATTGAGGGGATCCTCTTGTAAGCCTTCTTACGAACACTTTAACCTATGAAGATTATCAACGGACTATGTGCAAAGTTGATAACCAAGTCTTCTTTAAGTGGTGAAATAATTTTGTTTCTTAGTGTGCTCAGTGTCTGTTGGCTAATATATATTTTTATTGCTCCTTACGATGCCACTATGATGTTAGGAAAGAGTTTGTGGGTGCACTTAAGGTCATTCAACAATAAAATATTAATGAATCAAATAGCCGAAGCTATCATTTATGCATTTTATTGAGGATCACACCATATAGATATCATGTTCTGAAAATTGAAAAATTACACCTGGACATGGAAATTGAACCCGGGAACCCGGGCGTACTAAGCTGAAGGTCTCGGGTTTGATTACCGTGTCCAGGTGTCATTTTTAAATTTTCAGAACATTATAATAAAAATATTATTTCAAATTTTAAATAGCTGTATAATTTTATTCTCTAAATATTTATCTAATGATTACCTTTATATTTTCTGAGCTATAAGAGTTCAAACCTGCTATTTCATGCCTTTTGCATGCCATTGTTAGGGTAAAGTTTTTTTTTCTTGGAGTATGACACCAGGTGTTGTCTGCTAGAGTTGGCTGTTCTTATACTGGCATATGCGGATATGAGACCGTCTTCTGAGGTTGGGCCACCATGTAGGTACGACTACTTCGACCCGATAAGATGACGTGATGATAATGATGATGATAATGTTATGGTGTTATTAGAAGTCTTAGATCTAGCTTGGGCTTAATTATCCAGACCATGACAGCCATAGGATCACTTCCACTTCAGGAAAATTGTCTATGGTACTACCGGGAATCGAACCCAGTACCTATATATTAGTAGCCAAGAATTCTTACTACTAGAAAAACAGTCTGACTTTAAGGTAAAGTAATTCATGTATGGACTGAGGCTTAGTATAACTAGACATTCATATGAGTGCAAAGAGTGAAATATTTATTATTATATTAACATTAATACTATAAATATGTCATTATGTACACCTCATATGAATGTCTAGTTATACTCAGTCCCATAGATTCATTACTTTTACCTTATAGCCCAGGATTATTGACAAATAACTCGGACGAAATTCGGAGAAAGCTGAAAATTTCAGGATCGGCTCAGAATTACATGCCTTACAACATATCAAAAGTCCCCTAAAGACCGAGGCATGGCTTTTTTTAGAAGACCCCAAATTTTAAAAAGTCCATAAATAGTTAAATATTATTTCAAAAAGGGAAAAAATTATAAGAACTCTGAAAATTTCAGGCTCGACTCGGAATTATATGCTTACCAACATATCAAAAGTCCGAGTCTTGGCTTTTATGGCAGAGGAATCCAAAGTTCAAAAAGTCTATAAATACTAATAAATTATTTTAAGGTGGTAAAATATTATAAGAACGCAGAAAATTACTGAAAGTTAACACACAAAATTCCCTCACCTCATTAATATATTTAATGTTAGAGTTTATATTTCAAAATATATTAATAAGTTGTAATTCAAATTTTCTTCACTATCCATAGTTATAGACGATGAAGGGCAGTTGCTGCACACTTCTCCCAAACAGCGACACATTGTAGAGTACGCCAGCCCACAGTTCTTACACTCTCAGTTGCCTTCGCAACCTTTCTTGCAGCCAAAACAGATAAGGTGCAAGAGCTTTTCTGGGACTGGAGGGAGAAATGTAATGACAGGATCAAGTGCCTGTTAACACAACATGACGAATAAATCGAAATTTTGCCATTTTCTTTAAAATATGTTATATAAATTTAGATCGAATAAATTAAAATGTAGACAAAAATTGCCTCGGTTTATTAATATATTTACCTTCCAATAAGTTGCCAGCTCCAGTTCGTTAGTGTGAGCAGATTATTTAACCGCTGTTGCACCTGCAGATAAACTCCAAGTGAGTGTTGATGGGAAGCAGCACTGGTAGGTGAAAGAACGGCGATGTCGAAAGTAGCAGTGACAGACTGACGAGCTACAGTTTGGATATATAATTTATAACGAAGCTCATCTAGGGAGTTGCAGTTTTCTTCTTTTTTTCTGTCCAGAGACAAAATAAACAATTCTCCCGCTGAAGCTACTTCTTCAGGAGTAGCAAAAGGATTTGTGAAAATTAGCATTTTCCTGGAGAGCTCTATATCATTTTGGAAGAGTTCAAAAGCCAATTTCTTTCATTTTGAAAAGGATAGATGTCGTATCACAACCTTTCATTGCATGAGTAAACAGGAGGGTGTTTTTACATGACTTAGAGCTACTTGAAGCTCCACAATATTGTCAGCTTTATCAGGTTTGCCAGATGTTTCAGGAATTAGGAGAGAGAGCTTACTGCTTGAAAGTACACGCACATCTAGCATGGTAAGGATATCTGCATCAGTTGCTATAACTGTTACATGTTGCCCAGCTGATAACTTAATGGTTGTCAAAACAATAAGACAGTCTGCATCTTCGCTTGTTAACTGGATCAAGATGCCTCAATTCCGTAGGATGACTGGAGAAGTTTGATAAAACGTGATTTGTTTTTGTAATTTGCTAGAAACTCTTCCTGAGAGGATGTGGCACCATGTCAAAATCTATTTCCAAATCTACCGAGGTTTTCTTGTTGCTCCGGCGCTTCTGCTCCTCCGCTTTAGTGTTCGGTGGACCCTAATACCCGTAAAACACTACTGTTGATGAACACTTAAAATGTTTCATCATATAAGATGAATGTGTCATGCAAATAATCCTGTATTTCGCTGGTATCGGCCAAATAATTATATGAAGAAGGTACCCACCATCTACAACAAACACTGTGTTATTGGTGTATTTTCTTTGCACGGAGAAACAGATTCTAATACTTCGGCGAGGGCTGATTTCCTCGTCTTACTCATCGATATTTCATCAAACAAAGACATAAGTCTAGGTGCTAGTTCATATTAAAAGAAATGCATTAACTCAGGTCCAGATGGGAGTATACACACAATATGACAATTAAATAGCTGTTGTTGATTTATTTTCACGCTTTTTTCTGCACTTGTATAGTGTCGTTCATGGTAGATAAAGGTTTAGCTCGGTCCTTGCGCTTGAGCTTTGTAGCTCCAAAAGTGCCACCGTTCATGTTTTTCATGCATTCTGAACCTATTTCCAGAGCTTTGTCACACTTAACAGATTCGTCTCCTACAAGACCAGTCGACAAGCTTATTAACTCAGTTTATGAACAATAGGCAAATGGTTGATGGACATCAAACCAAGAGGAAAATGTTTGTCTGTCACAATCTTCCCTAGAATTCCTGCTTAAGTGAAGCTCCACATGTTGTTCAGAGGTGAGAACAGAAATTAAATAGTTTGCTTGCCCATGTTAAGGAAACTAAATCCCCCAGTTATTCTCAATCAAAGAAATTTATTAC
>CABFOW010003903.1:0-11173 GCA_902141385.1 Timema californicum
ACACTGGCAATCACACAGACATCACTCATTAGCTCATCTCCTGACACTGGCAATCACAGACATCACTCATTAGCTCATCCCCCGACACTGGCAATCACACATTTAGAGACACCATTATCCCAACGTAAGTAAAACATGTGTGACATAATATTTTAGACACAAAGTCATCCTGTTGATTTAGATATAAAGTATTTGGGCCCTGTCCTATTTATAAATAGCAAATATTAGTTAATCAATTAAAACATAATCTTTTACCAAGTGATCAAATGGTAGGCCTAGCACAAGTGTAAATAGGATGACAGAGCACATCTTGATTTATATTTCTTCTTCTCAGCAGATGATTGGGAACTGATTGATAAGGAATTCGTTGCATCATCTGATAATAAAGTGTGGTCCAAAGTATTAAAACTGTGGACTACTAATAGCAATTAGAAACAATTAAAAAAAATTAAAACTAAAAGATGAGCGTTAAAACTAGGCGCCGCATCAATAGAATTTAGAATAGATAGTAATCTCTATTTCTACTTCTGCTCTATGGCACAGATCACGTTAACATGAACTCTTATGTTAGATACCTGTAACTAATTAATAAATAATCTATGCTACTTACCAGTTAGTACATGTGAAGTTAATCCCTTATTACTTCTCTCTCTGGTGGTATTATGTTGGAGTCAGTGATCTCTATAGGATCCGTGCAAAGTGCAAATAAAGTTTGAATTCACGACACTAGCGCAGGGTAGATCCAAGCGGTATCATGTTCACCGCGACCAAATATTCGAAAATCCTCAAACATAGCTCACCATTTCTTGTAAGCTAACTAAGTATTGTACAATCACAATATTTATTTCATAATTGGTTATAAAAACCTTAAAACACATTATATTATTAAAACTCCCATATTCCAATTGGTTTGCTTTGAAAAAATTGTTTTCTAATGAAATGGAGATTAAGGGATTAACATTTTTCAATATAATACCACAAGAAATAAATATGAAAAAACTTAATCTTTTTGAAAAAGGATGTTGTATATTATAAAATGTATATGTTGTATATTTGACTAGAGTAGTTGATGTTGTATATTATAAAATGTATATGTTGTATATATGACTAGAGTAGTTGAGACATATGACTAGAGCAGTTATGAAATATGGTGAGTGATTATATATATATATATATATAATCACTCACCATATATATGATTATATATATATATATATGAGTGCAGAGAAGGAGAAGGGTTGGCTTTTTATTAATAATCAAATGTTTATTGTGTTCTTTATATACGAATAAATAAAATAATAAAACACAAACATAACAAGGAAGTTAAGAGATACATTCTGGAAAATAATTTTGACCATGTGATATGTGGGTGAAACGGTATCTGTAATTTTGTAGCAACTGATGTTATGATTGGAGCAGAATGTGTACGTATACCGTACTTATTGTTCTCTCTTTTTTAAAGTTTTTTTAATATACTATTGTGCTTATTTGTAATTTTACTATCATTGGGGTGAGTGCATCTAAAATAATGTGGCCGGGTGAGGACAAATAATGTATACCATGTAATAGACCTCACTTTCCTAAATGTATGTAACATGTTAGTGAATTAACCACGCCTACATTAGGATGTTTATATGTATATGAGGCGATTTTGGCTTTTTTTATAAACAAATTTTGAATAACTAACTGAAAAAACTATGAGGTTGGGCGCTTGTTGTACATCACCAACAAACACACTCCTTACTGAAGTGGGAGAACTCCCTTTATTTCTTAGGCGCCGTTTGTTGGTGGACAAGTTTTTATTAAAGATTGTTCAACTTCTAGCTATCTGCGACGCAGACTTTTGATCCTTACAAATTATGTTGAAACAAAAAATGCCCTTCTCTGGTGGATAGATTTCAGGGTTTGAATGAACTGCGTCAATATATGTTTTCTCTTCCGTATCTGGTAGTGTGTTTCATTGGGGAGCATGATGCCCTTTGGGATGTACCAGTGATGTTATCTATTCCTGGCTCAGGAATAAAAAGAGTTACCCATCCGATCGAACAGAAGTTAAATGCAGTATGGTATATGAAAGAAAGATGGAGTAGATACAGACTTATATTTACAGATGGTGCTAGGAGGGGAGGGGAGCCAGCTCTAGTGGGTGCGGCCTTCTATGACAGTAGTATTAATTATGGTCAGTCATATAGACTACAAACCGATACATCAATATTTACAGTGGAATTATTTACTATCCTAAGGCATTGAAATATGTATGTTATCTTTACGTCCGCAGCTTGTAGTGGTATTATGCAACGCTCGTAGCGCTTTGGAGTCTATAAGTGGCTTGTCAAGCCCACCATCACACCTAGTGATAATTCAAATACTCGAAGAATAAGCCTCTCTACGAGATAGGGCTACGAATTGGGTTAACAATGGATTCCTAGTCACGTGGGTATAATGGGTAATGTGAGAGTAGATAGTTTGGCATATAATGTAAATTTATTTTCTACTGTACAGGAAATACTGCTACCGTATAGCGACTTTATACCAAACAGAGAAGTCGGGTTAAATGGAGAAAATGGTGGGAGACCACATGCCAGCAGAAAGCAAAATGATACCATGGAGTTTGTGGTACAAAATTAGTTACACCATGGTTTTTAGGAGTTAAGGGCAATCAAAAGTTTATTTGTACAATAATCTGCCTTTGGCTTGGGCACGCCTACACGAAAGACCCATTTTATTTGATGTGTAAGGTACCGTCCTCACATTGTGTGGTTTGCCACGTTCCGGAAACATTAAAACATATATTTATGACCTGCCCTGTACATCAGTTGGCTCGGGGAAATTACATTCTTAATTATATTACTGACTTTTCTTTTGTTAATGTATTACGGTCCGACAACGTTACTTTGTATAGGAGACTGTACAATTTCCTTCTAAATATTAATATGTCGGTGTAGAGACGAACAAAATATGTCTTCCCGGTTTTCTTGTAGACGAAATTCGTGGTTAGATAGGGCCAGGTTAGTTGGGTCACAACTGGAGTGAACAAATAAGAAAATCAAGAAAGTGGAAAGGGGAGTATATCAAATACAAGTACTCTTGGTTTATTGAAGACAATATCTTCAGTGCCATTGAAGAAAGAAAAAAAACCGATGAGGTTTATACTGCAGACATATGTTCACACTTTGTAAAAGTTTTTTCTTAACTGAGATAGATGGGTAGTATGAGTGTAGGAAATGATCACCAAGAACGGAATTTTATTTTGATATAAAACTAATTCCTCTAACACCAATACTTTTCACAGTTTTATGTGTTTAGCTAAGAGTTTTTCATTAAATTGAAGATTGACAGAAAGACTAGTCCATCATTCCGTTCCTAAATTTATTTTCCTAATCTACTATTACTAACCTTACAGTAATTACTATGTTAAATGTTTTAAATCTCTTTTGGTTACCGTTCCTACATTTATTTTTCTTGATCTACTATTACTAACTTTACAGTAATTATTATTATGTTAAATACTTTCAATCACTTGTGGTGGTGTATTCTATTTATAATATAATTATTATACTCTCCTTGTAGATTAGTGAATAGTTAAATCTAAGATTTATAAAAACTGTTGTCCACTTTGTCTGACAATAATTCAACCATTGATCTCTATAATATAAGTGGATGGACATCTGCGGCTAAAATTTCGAGCTGTCATCTGACCCCCATTGTGTAAGAGAGAAAAACTTTCAAGCATCTCTTTCTATCTTCCACACATACAAGGCAATGTGGCATTTCGACATTGTTCGCTAATTTTTATGAATTGTAACCTTGTTACAACATATTAACACTAAAAGGTTGTCTCAATCACCATCCCGGCCCCGTCTAAGCAAAACTATAACTCAACAACATATCAAGGCACTGCCTAATATTAGACTAAAGTGAGGCCCGAGGTTCATTTCCCAATGTCAGTGCCAACCGCGCCCACAGGAAAAAAAAGAAGAAGAGTGACATGTGCGAGCTCACTGAACTCTATAGGCCGCGCTCAGCCAACTCATATTACTGTTCTTCCAGACGCATCTGGAGACGTGGAGCATGCTACAGTATGTTCTCGGCACATGGTTGCCCCCACCCCTCTCACCCTTCTTTTGTTCCCGAGCCTCGAGAGCACGTGGCGTATTTTTAGGGTATATAATGATGGTGTGTCTGTGATGTAAGCACATATTACTTGCTGGCTACGAGGTGAGCGACTTTGCCAGAGGATGATTTAAACATTAGGTTATTCAAAATTTCCTTTTGGCTTAAAATGTTCTATTCTATTCAAAATTATATTTCCGGACTAATAATACTTAAAACTTATTAAATATTGAAACTAAAAGGACTTTGTAAATTTTGGGCTCTTAAAGCCATGATCATATTTAATATCTTTGATCGGTTATTTCAAACCGTTTGTTCAGCTTTATTATGATCCCTATGGGAGATTTTTGTATCCTGTGTCTTACTTAGAAACTTCTGCTTATCCGCTTAACAGATGGTTTTTTTTTACCCTTTGGGTACCGCCACTTGGGATGGTCATTTAAATTGATAGCGTCGTTTGCCAACTCTTCTTATTTTAATATTTTTAGGAATTATGTTCTTGTTATTTATTAAGAGACTATATATCATTCTTGGAAATGTTTAAAGTTTATGTGTTGTTGGTCAAAGAAGGGGCCGCCAGCCAGCGAGATTATACCATTGTCTTGACTTTATTATTAAATGTTTTCGCGAACCGCTAGGTGGTGTAGTTTCAATATTATAACCTTTGTGAATATATTCTAATACGTCTAATATTATTATATTCCGGTGGGAGTAAATTTGTTAAATGGGACTATATTGTTATTGTTTGACCTTTAGGAACCGTCAATAAGGATAACTTAACTCTCTTCTGTCTTTGCTGGATCGTATTCCTGATTGATCATTTATACCTGGATCCTTCATTTGATAATTAATTTGTTGTTATGACAGGACTAATTGAGATTAATACAAAGGTCAATTTAGTATAAATTAGTTAATATGATTTAAGTCGCCATTTATGGGCGAGAATCTTGTATCACGTCAGAAGTTACCTTTGACCACTTGTCTCACAGTGTATAATGCCGTTTGGGCTTTGGCTAATTTCCGAGGTTCATCAAACCAGTTTTCACCAATTAAATGAATGTTTGTCTCTTGTATGAGCGATCTGTCTCTTTAATGTAGTTAAGACTAACAAAAAAAAAAGTAATTGATTTCGGAGGACCAGTTTTAGTTACACTAAAACAGAGACGGGAGTTGAACGTTGGTTTAATAAAAAGATGTACTGTGTAGAGCCTACCTTGAGGGTTGTCTTGACTGGAGATCCGAGAATACCTGGGAGCGATGGTCTTGATCTTCTTGACGAATATTAGTTTGCGAGAGGAGCTCCCCTAAACTTTCGCGTTTAATGAGTACATATTATATATATTAAATAAAAACACACATAGAGAACATTATCAACTTATTATCTATGAAGATTCAAACAAAACCGAGCAAGAGAGGTTCACCGAGTTGTGATAGAGATTGGAATTCAATGACCACTGTTTGAGACGGAATAAGCGACACGTGTGAGTAGAAAGAGGGTAGGGGTGGCTAATTCCAAGAAGTCTGCAGTTGAATAAGGGGAATAGGGGTGGAAATAACCAAGTGAGACTAGCGAATAATGAAATATGCAACAAATTAACTAATCATGAAATATGCAACATCTCTAATATAAATTTCCAGTACTTAACGCTTTTGTTGTCTCACCTTTTCATTGAGTTATATGTGATTTGTTTTCTGAATAAAATAACTCTCTTGTTACCATCCCCGTTTGTTAGTTCTGAATGGTTGATAAAGGGGGGGCTTGCAGAATATATGAGATATATCAATGTATTATTAGTTAAATGAAATAAATGGGCTAATAACAGCTTTGAAGAGTATAACTAAGTCCAACGCTCATGTCTTGTTTATTTAAATAAGTTGATTTAGGTTAAAACAATAATACTTCCTACAAGCCTATAAGCTAAATTATCGTTTGAACGTACGACTTCCACACAAAGTTTGTCATTCGAACCAAAGTAATCAGGTTTTTAGTGAGCTTATTTCATTATAGCTATCGAACATTAAATATAATATGGTTTCTAAAAGCAATATACAAACTGAGAGCCAACTTTAAATATTTTGTAATATAGTAATACAAGCCTATAAACTAAATCATTATTTTAATGTAAAACTACTACACAAATTTTGTAATTCAAACAAATATAATTAAGTTTGAAGCTACCTTTTTTTTTCCATTTTCGCTTTCGAACTTTAAATATATTGTTTCTGAGACCATTATATGAGCAAATAACAAATTTTAAATATATTGTAGTCCAGGCATAATGTAAACAACATGGGTGCTAGCAACACATTTTAATATATAATCGGTTTTATTCTTATTTGTACAATATTGCCTTTAAAACTGAATTGTATTTCTTTCAATGTAAATGCTGTATAATTGTAACAATGTTTATCATTACAACTAATATTATTGTCTCATTCTGTACTACTGCGAGTTGTTTGCGACAAATTGAATGAGTACGTCTATTCTCAAATCGAGCTAAACAAGCACTACTGTTTTAAAAGTTGAGGGACAAGGCCCCGTTTTAAGTCTTGACACTGTTGCCAATATTTCAACAGCACAACCAAACAGTGATTACAAATTGAGACCAAACAAATGTGTTGTAGCGTTTTATAAAAAACTACAATGTTCAAGATTAAGAAAACAACTGGACACTACATAGTTTCTAGACATATCCCACCACAACTACAATAGAATGATGGCTAACCTCACCAATGCCCCTTTCTTCTGTTTATGTCCCGAGCTGACTATCTCCCACGGGCACAACCGGCTAACGTGAACGTGTTGATTAGACTGAAAGCGCGAGACAATAAGGCGCGTCAACATCGTGCGTTCGCTATGGACGCCGAGACGAGTGAAGTAGGACGTTTCCAGCGCTAGATGGTTGCATGTACTAATTATACTGTTCTGGATCCTTCCAGGACCTGCTCATCACATTTTCCCCGTCTACTATACCCCTTCCCTCTTTTTTCCCTATATATTTTCGTCTTGTGTGCGTAATCCTTACTTCCCCCCTATCTGAGCAATAGATATCGAATAAATACTGCCAGGAGATCAGTGAAAAAGACACTCTTGGCATGATATACATATTGGACACGTCTACGTGTTCCCAAAACAAAATGTAAGATTCAAATTAAGTTTCGGCCTTGTAAATACAAATTATTTTTCGGCTTTAAATTTTAATAAATGTTCAGAGTCCTCCAGACTTGTAATAAATGTTTAAGAGTCCTTCAGACTTGAAAAAAATGTTCAGAGTTCTTCATACTTGTAATAAATGTTCAGAATCCTTCAGACTTGTAATAAATATTTAGAGTTCTTCAGACTTGTAATAAATGTTCAAAGTCCTTCTGACTTAGAGTAAATACTCATATTGTCTCAGATTCCTTTTTTTTTTGTCATTCTGACTTATAAATAAAATTAATAATATTGCAAGGTAAATACCTAAGATGTTTTCTATGGATCATATATATATATATATTGTTTATCAATAAAACTTGCACTTATCTATTTAACTCGTGACATGTTGACTTCTATTCTTATTTTACTAAATATTCTCACTCTCCTGGATATTTTCTTTAATCCTTTTTATTGTTGGTAGTGCAATAATGCCGAGTGGGTTCGGTGGAAACATGAGTGTATACATCATATAATAATATATGCTTTTGCGTGTCCTATCTGCTCAATCTGCATTTATTCTCCCCTTGTTTTATAATTTTATTATGTTGTATGTCTGCCTTTGTCCTGGAGGATGGAAATGGGCTACAGTGTCTTCAGTAAATTGGGGTATAATACTTCACTATTTAAAAAAACAACTTTTATTCACCAGTCACACTTTTTGCCAAGAATATTGAATCAAACCGTTAAATGGGTCCCCTCGCTAGCAACCAGAAGACAAACTTTGGCGTCACGATTTGATCCGTTTGCAAGTCGCGTTTTTATATCCGTCCAGAATAGTAAAGAAATCATTGAATTCAGCGCTGTCATTAATACGTCTACCTTATGTGTTAAGGGTCTCGGGTTTGATTCCTGAAATGATATATATTATTATTTGGTGAATTGTCAGCGTAGGAACTGGATGTTGAGAATTTATTTGCAAGCGAAATGAGTTTAATCATAAAAGTCCACGTTACATTAGGGTAGAACACTCGCATTTAACAGTGAAAATATATTGTATCGTGTCATTTAAATGAATTATATTAAGTTAATACTAGAACTTAAAAAAGTAATTTAGTATACTTACATAATAATATTGAAAATCTATCTATACATAATTTTGAGACAATATAAGCTATTGGCTTTATAAAACAACTTTTAATTTTTATAGCAATAGCCTGGTCATATATTGTAGCAAAATTTGATTTATTTTAGCTAAAAAAAAAGTTTTTCTATAAAAACAATTCTTTTTCGTTTCCCCTACACTCCCGCCTTAAGCAATATTTATTTAGTTTTGCTATACTTTGTTAGCTCATTTTCCTACTTAATTATTTATTTCTATGAAATTATACTCTTTCTGTACCAATTTGAAAATGTGTCTTGTTTTTTGCTCTCAAAGCTATGCTAATTTTGCCCTGGTGAAAATACTAAGAGCAAACCAAGCTGTGGGTTTTACTCTGTTTTTCTTTTAGTTATGAAACAATCAGTATATAGTCTGGTTTTATCTTTGACTCTGGTTTATTCTGGAATTGATTGGTTATTCTTGGATGCTCTAGTTTTTTATTTTAATGGTATGGTTTTGTTTGCCATGGAATAAAATGGTATTTTCCTGTACAATGGTCTGGTTTGCAATGGAACACAATGGTATTCTACTCTTTGATGATCTGGTTTTTAATGGAATTCTCTTGTACTCTCTGAGATGCTATGGTATTTTTTTCCAGCTCTCTCTATGGTACCATGTTACTTTACTTTATTTACTCTTGTTTATGCTGGCGCTCTCTGGGACGCAAACGTATTTTATCCTGTATCCGCTTGGTCTCTCTGGGATGTTCTGGTCTCATGTGTAAGACTATGTAACATTATAAACGATTGTATTTTTTACTATGAATTAAACACTTATATTATATCCTATTCATAATTAATTATGTACTACTATTAATATTATTACTATCACCATCCTAGTTTCTTATATTTTGTTGTTGTGATCACACGTAAGCAACTAAGTGCTATCTATGGGGGTCTGTACGCACTTTCAAATTTATCAAATAACTTGTATAATCTGTGGTACACATGTTTTGTGACTAGCTATGCTATATATTGTTTATTTTCTCGTCTCTTCTCAGTTTTAGATACTAAGTACTTTTCATCCGGTTTGTATTCCTAAACACCTTTTTAATATCCATTTAAAAGATGCTTGATTTTAAATAAAGTATAATTACTTGGTTAGGATACTTCCACCTCATTCCAGATAGGTCTATTAACAAATTTTGGGAAATTTGTGTTCTATATTTAATTAATGAGATTAATCAAACATTTTCAATCCTTGAAATTATTTCCTGATGTGAGGGATTTGAAGATTAGATATTTCTAAAAAATAATAAAATACACAATACCTTTAATAATAAAAGTTTCCGTGGTTAGTTTGTGAGTTGTCCAGGTGAGGATGCCACTGTCTTGTAGATTCTACAAAGAGAAGTACCCCGAGGTGGAGGATGTGGTGATGGTCAATGTGAGGAGCATAGCCGAGATGGGGGCCTATGTTCACTTACTAGAGTACAACAACATAGAGGGCATGATCCTGCTCTCAGAGCTGTCAAGAAGACGTATCAGGTCCATCAATAAGTTGATCCGAGTGGGGAAGACGGAGCCCGTCGTGGTTATCCGAGTGGATAAAGAGAAGGGTGAGAAACCAAACCATTGTTTGCACCTTCAGTTGGCCTCTTCGGGATCTATCGTCAAGTTTTCTTAGTTATCTTCACAACATTTGTCTTGCCCCAAATTACAAGCTAGTTTAGTTTATCTGTGACTTTCAGCATTATTCTGTTTACATGTCTGTGGTAGTTGACAGGAAAGGAGGTCTAGCAACTCGCACTGGTGAGTAATTGCTCGCTGCGGGACGGGAATTAGCGTGGCTTGGCCCCACCCCACCCGCTAGCAAGCCGATTGTGACAAGGCAGCTACAACTCGACAACTCTTACAGCTCAGTAAGCGCTCGAGCCGCGAGGTTCCCGACACAAAGTCGGTAGCTCATCACGCGGTTGATGTAAGCGTGGTGTGTGTTTGTCCCAGGGTACATCGACCTGAGCAAGCGACGGGTGTCCGCTGAGGACGTGGAGAAGTGCACCGAGAGGTTCGCCAAGGCAAAGGCCGTCAACTCGATCCTGCGCCACGTGGCGGAACTCCTGCACTACGAGAATGACGAGCAGTTGGAAGATCTCTACCAGAGGACGGCTTGGAAGTTTGAGGAGAAGTACAAAAAGAAAGCGTCTGCTTACGATTTCTTCAAACAAGCTGTTTTGTAAGTCAGCGTGTTGTACTGAACCTTTTCTCTTGTTAATGTCGTTAAATAGTTTCACCAACACCGTGTTGCCAGTAGCTACCAACCTAACCATATTCAATGCTTTCCCAAAATACCAGCAAGTTGTATGTCCCGAGGCTAAGGTCCCGGTCTGGTTTCCCTGCTCCGGGAGCTGTTTACGGATCTACACGGTTTTTATTTGAGCCATTTAATGTGGACTTTCTGAACCAACCAATTATATCAGCACACAACTTACCGTCTAGAACAAGACACAGCAACCAGTCTTCCAGTCATTAATTTATCACCGTGAAAGATAAAACTCCAATTTCATAAAGTATACATTTTTTGGTCATGTTGGGAATCAAACCAAAGACCCTTAACTCAGTATACAGACACACTACAGACCGAGCTCAGTAGACAGACACACCACAGACCGAGCTCAGTATACAGACACACTACAGACCGAGCTCAGTATACAGACACACCACAGACCGAGCTCAGTAGACAGACACACCACAGACCGAGCTCAGTATACAGACACACCACAGACCGAGCTCAGTATACAGACACACCACAGACCGAGCTCAGTA
>CABFOW010003903.1:11885-43743 GCA_902141385.1 Timema californicum
CCCCCCCCCACCCTAGGTTTGACAATCAACCACTGTAGACACAATGTAGAGGGAATAGTTAGGGAATTCAGTCATCAGAGTAAGTTTGTCTGAATGCATACTAACTTTATTAAAGTATTTCACATCTGTTTATAAATTATAACAAATATCTTAATATAATACTTGTTATTGTACTAGTCTAATGTTGTGTTGCTGTGCGCGCTCACAACACTGCCGTCTGTTGACCTCCTGTGGGTCATCCGACCCTTGTTCCTCCATTCCTGGCGGGATCTAGAAATAATACAAACACGTGTTAGTGGCTATTACGCTGAGCTTTATCTTAACAAACCAGACACACGTTTAGTGTGCGTTGTGTGCGAGCCTCCATAAGCTACGCAAGGACAGACTTGGACCAATACAAAAAGGACATAGGACCATTTTCTCTTTCATTGTAGAATAACAGTACTTTATTCACCTTTCCACAACATTTTGTACAGAGATTTTAAAACTGAGGTTGGTACACTGGTTTTTAGCCAGTTTCGTGTCACATGGTTTGCTGATTTATACCTTCCTTTAATTTAATTTTAGGTTGACCAAACAATTTGACTCATGTGCCCTTTTCACTTTACGTCAATTGTTGACAAAAACTGTACTTTGACACCATTAGGGACCCGTCAATCCTGGCCGAGTGCGGGTTGGACGAGGAGACCAAGGAAGTCCTCCTGAATAACATCAAACGGAAGCTGACATCGCAGGCCGTGAAGATCCGGGCGGACATCGAGGTGGCGTGCTACGGCTACGAGGGTATCGATGCGGTGAAAGAGGCGCTAAGGGCCGGATTGGCTTGCTCCACCGAGGATCTTCCCATCAAGATCAACCTTATAGCACCTCCGCTCTATGGTAACGCTCTCTTACGCTAGCTGTGTGTTGGTCACTTGTTGCAATGGAGCCTGTACACCTGATACTAACTCATACTAACCGTCCCACGTCTGCAATATTATATATTACAACTTGGTCTGCAAAATATAAGTAAAACCTAATTTAATAAAATGTTGCTTCTTCGTTCAACTTTGCAACTTTGGCTGCTGATTCCAATGACTTCTACTTGTGGGTGTTTGACTTTGAAAGACGAGGGAAATCATTGCTTTTTTCAGCAAGTAATGTCATTGCATCGGCTTCTTTCTTCATCATATTACTACCCCCCTCCCCCTTAATAACTATGAGGTGAGGGAGACTGTAAATCAGGCAAGAGCGTTACCTGGTTGAACAAAATATGTTTTATTGTAACAAAACAATAATAGAATAATACAAACATTAAACTGTGCGTGAAGCGCACCTCTCCGTTCACCAACGGAGTCAACTAGATCACAATGTAAACAAACTCGTAACCTCCTCAAGACGGTTACCAAACAACATTAAACCAAACCTATCAACAATGTACAGTCCGGGATCACAATATTATGGACTTTAGTTCCTTGGCTGCTTCACTTACTAGAATAGTTCCCATAATAAGAGGGTAGTACTAACTGCAACTCCCGCGCAACAGTTATCCAGCATAGTATAGACATTAAGTTTTCTAAAGACGCTCGTAACAAACGTGACGTCATTGTAACCCTGCAAGTCTCCAATGTAACAGTAAACTAAGTAACACATCAACTCTCGGTATTTGACTCGATAAACAAAGTCGAGTTCAAATACTGCTAGACTCATGAAGTGAACACAAGGCGGGTTTCGAACCCGGGACCACAGACAACCTCTGGGCGCTCTGGTCATAAACCAGTATTTACAAAAATATACATTACAAGAAATATTGAGCTCAGACCCCAAATTTAGGCGGTGACGAAAGCGACGGTCTCACTACATGCCGCGATAAGCGCATAGCATTTGCAAGTTTCAATATAAAATAAATTAGTTATAAATTCCAAATGATAATTTTGACAGAGTTCCCCCCATGACGCCGAAATAGTAATTTTGATACGTAAGATAATATTCCCCAAGACCTAGGTCGCCGTCCTCACCTCTTATCCACAAGCCGGTGGGGTAGTAAGTGCCGTCATGATCCCGGCAGGCTGATATATATACAAAACATAATTCTCAGAAAGGGGGGGAGACCGAAGGAAAGGAAGGCTGTAGAACATAACAATCTAAGGAGAGGGGTGGTTCCAGAACGATATCGAAGCGCCCCGACGCTCGCGTGGCCGGATACGGAACTCTTCTTTCTTTTTTCTTCGGCTGGCCGGACACGTGTTCGAGCTTCGCTGTGGGCAGGCTCGGGCGTGGTGGCGCTCAGTCTGTTAGTTGTATTAGGCCGGTGATCGAGTTCGTGCCGTGTGTTGACCTTCCGAGAGCGGGTTCCCAGGGTTGGTGAGTGTAGACCCATTGTTATTACATGTAAGTTGTTACAATATCAGTTTATTTCTCATTTTGTAACTAGAGTTCTTTAACTGGGGAACAGTCTCTAGTACTTGCCAAAAGTCCTTCGCTGAAAACACCACCTATATCTTTGTTTATAACTTCATTACACACAATCCTCATCACTACTAGAGGTTCAGAAACTACAACTTCCCTCCACCCTTCCTGTTGGTTTTTATTATTTTGTGAGACGTCACTTCTTGCCTTTGAATATTTTCCACAAACATTCCACCAACTTGGACAGCTCCACGTACCGATATCCGTCTTTCCTTTGGGTAAGATGATCCTTATATACTTTCAAATGTACGTTAGGCCCCTCCAGTCAGATCTGCACAAGATTCATTGACTTCATCTCTCTCATTCCATTTTGTGATGCTTTCATCGTATCGTCACCAAGGTCCATACAAGCCGAGAGCTTTTGTCCCACAACCTGATCGTAACATCCAACTGGTCCTGTTGGGGAAATTGACCAACAAACCAGCACTTCCGTCCGCTGCACCATCCGGGAACATGGCGGCAGTTAAATGACGTGTTTATGTGTTGGTTCTGTCGCTAAGAGTCCAGTAAAGATTCTGCGATAACATGTTTCAACAAGGGAATGAAAGACTCAGGTTCTGGTGAATTTATAATGGCCCATTCCTTCTCAATGGATGAATTTGAAATTTTGAAATAATCTCCTACTGGTTTAGTTGTATTTAATACTTTGCACTTCCTCGAGACGGCCTTCATGTTTAACAGTGTATCAAGTCACACATTTATAACATACCCAGAACAAAACACACAATCGGTGGAAGTATCCACAGTTCCGTGACACTAACGAAACACATTAATTAGAACAATGTTTACTGGTTAGGGAGAGACAAATGTTTCAAGGACACTTTGGGGGCTCAAGCCTGATGGACCTCTATAAAACAATCATCCTTCCAAAATTTGATTTTTTTATAACCGTCAAGTTTGGTATGGAATTTAAGGCAGAAGGAAACAATATCGAAATGGTGTACCGAACAAAAATTGTAGTCTAGAGCGTGCCAAGAACAATAGTTTTGTTCCAGAGCTCTGTGACAAACCGTAACGGAAATATGGAGTTTTCCGCAAACTTCTAGAGACATAAAAAATGGTCAAGCAACCAATTAATTGTCGTTTGGAGCACTTGAGATGGATCGGGTGTTTGAATGGAGGAACTTCTCTCGGTCATTACTTGGTCCCTTGGTGGTACTCGAGTAGAAGTAGATCCTAAATATTGCATGCTCATGTTCTGGTTACTGCGTTGGACCGCTCGACCACCCCGATATACTTCAAGGAATGTGTTTTATTTGTGTTTCTTTCCAGTAATGACAACCTCCACGCCCGAGAAGCAGGATGGACTAAAAGCACTCAACAACGCCATCAATAAGATCGACGAAACAATAGTGCTGATGGGAGGTGTGTTTGCAATCAAGATGGCGGTAAGTTTAGAAAATAGACAAAATGATAGACCTAGTTGTATGTCGGAGGTTACATTTCTCTGTGTGCCGCTTCAAGACTCGGACTTTGACCGAGATGTTATAAACATTACAGTTGTATGATACAACACGGAGGTGTATACGCCCAACTACTGGTGTTCATACAAACCTGCAATAATGTATGCTAAACCCTAAACTCATGAGAAAATGTGTTCACATGGTTCAAGGCATCTCGGCTGGGTGGACTTGTGTACCTAGTTCTTAACATGAGTTGCGAGCTCAGTCCTTGAAGGAGGTAGGATTTAATAAAACATCAACATCTCTTTACTGTCATACAACAAATACACACTTTATCTTCAAGTAGTTAAACAAGAACATATTTTACAGTTAATAATGAGTGGGCTATCCCTATTTTCTTATATAAACTAAACATTGAAAATAAGTCCTGCCCACTCACCAGGAAACTGAGGGACTCACAACAGAACACGTAGTTGTGTAATGTTCGGGGTACACCAGTCCCCTCTTCTTGTTGACAGACAACGAAAGAACAGTCACTGTTTTAATACCAACCACTCCCTGCTATAGTATCAGAGTAGTACCTCTAGCCAAGCTGCGGTTTACTCTCTTCTGTTGGAGAAGGGACCGGTGTACCCCGCGGTGCAGGCCTTGCCCTTCAATGTGTCAGGGGTGAGTAAAGTTGAGTTTTGACGCAGCCCAAGGTGGTGACGGCTACGGACGAGGCGGAGCTGGCCAGACAGATGGAGCGGGCCGAAGCTGAGAACGCAGAGATAGCAGGAGATGACGACGAAGAGGAGGAGATAGAGGGACAAGTGTACAGTGGAGGAGAGGAAGAGGAGGTGGACGAAGAAGAGGACAAGTGATTCAACATTTGCTATCACTGTCATATTCCTGGTCGTCAATAAAATATGCTTCAATTAACTAGCGGGTTTTTTACTTTCCTTTTTCTCAAGTTCCAGACTCCCTAATAGTGTTTTACATCCTAGTGTTCTTCATCTGTTTTTAATTGTGTCGCCAGCCAGAGCCGAAAGGGAACCAATCACTACTCTACGACAAACTATCCGCACATTCTTCAACCAGAACCTGTAAAATATTGTTTTAAAAGTAAACAAACCAGAGATCATCAGTGTTTATGTCTGAGTGTGAGTTATGTAGTTTAATGAAGTAATCCTACCCCTTCCCCCTCACTGCTGAGGCCCAAACCTGAGAGGTCCTCAACACTCTGGTGGCTGCAGGTTACCGACCTCGGACCATTCTCACGAATAATATCATCGGCTGAACTTTGACCCGTGATCATTCGTAGAGTCGGTTTTTGAAAATCGACTTTTATCAGTTATTTATTAAAAATGTTGGGCACTGATAAACTATAATATAAATATGGCTCTTTAAGTAACTTTTTTTTTTGCTTTTTGAAGTAATTTGTAAGAAGGTTCAGGAAAGGTGGATAGAAACAGATAAAAGGGACGAACACAAAATGGCTGTTACAATGAAAAGAAGAACACAGTTCACACTTTACACTGCTGCCACTGGACAAAGAGGTAATGGTCGCCTCTTGAAGACAATCCCCCGACCCGGGTTTCATTCTATCGGAACTCATCAGGGAGGAGTGAAACGCGCAACGCAACTTCCTAAAAGTAAAGAATGATAGAACACACAGGAAGGGACATATAACATATCTGTCCAGTGGCAGCAGTGTAACAAGTGAACTGTTTCTATCCACCTTTTCTCACCTTTTTACAAATATACATCACTAATATAAATATGGTAAATAAAAGTGCATTTACAATATATATTTATTTTCAATAAAAGCAATCTCAACTATAGTCTAATTTTCATAGGAAGCACCTTTATGAAAGTACAAACATATTTTATAATATCTAACAAAAGTAACAGTTGCCTCTAACACGGCATGACGTATGGATACATGAGAGTATTGTAAAGTAGAATAAAGTAGTATTAACTTTCTAAATGCCTGATAAAGGTTCTTCCTATGAAAAATTGCAACATCAACATGATTGTCTAACAGTTTACAAGAATGTACAAAGCAATTTAACAACAGTAAGAATATACATATGAAATTTACAACTATTCAAAAAAACTGAGTAAAAAGTGAATCTAAAATCTTTTTACAACTTCAAAATCAACAACAATCAAAAATGTTATAAATATTATTGTTGATACAATTCACAAAACAACAAATGTTATAAAATACAAACTAAACAGTCAACCGAGCGAGGGCAGTGGGGGCCCCCATGGTAGCGTTGCATGGCAGTTACAGAGCTAGAAGATAACTAACTAACTGATGGGTGGCGTCACTAGATACATTTCCTCGTGTTTTGGCTCCAGTTGTTGTACTTTATTGTAAGTACCGTAGACTTGGGTCAGACAATTACGAGCCTCAGGAAATATACACAATATAAAATACAAAGTGACTATGTTAACGTTATACCCTATAATTCATACAGTCAGATAAATGTTAGGTCACTGGTCTGGGGCCTGGTTGTTGAGTTCACCCTATAGTTTGTTGGATGTCCCGGGATATTTGTTTAGGGGTCAGATTCATCACTTGCCGAATATGACAACATTTCAAGAAACGTGTTGGTATTACCGATACGGGAGCCAACAGGAACAACGGAAAGTTGTCGAGTTTGAAAAGACGGTTGGTCTGTTGATAAATGTGCAAGATAGTTCAAGAAAATCAACAAAATTTGGCATCATAGAAATGTGTTTTAATTGATTTATAAGTTCATCTAAAGCTTCTAATAAAACTTTCTTATATATAATTGTATAATTTATCTTGACATTACTAACTAAGCAAACTAAGAATAATCCGCCATCGAAACAAGAAGGGAGAGTTTGTTGATTACATAAAACTAACGAGCTAAGGTGGAAGGGGGAGAGCCCCAGTTGAAATTAAATTACACTTTTATTTATGTGGCAAAACAGTAAAATGAATACAGCTTTTCTTTGTGACTTACACCGCCTCAGGTCGTGTGGGAATAGAAAATGGTACAAAAGGAGTAATAGACAAGTTTGTGGTTGCTCGGGATATAATTCTAGAGGTCTCGGTGCGGTGTCAAGTGTACCCGGTCAGACCCCCCAAGCAATGGGGCTCAGGTGTGAAATCATCTGGAGGTTTTCTCAAGTCGCTGCTCAACCAACATAAGACTATTCGCTTACATGTTTGAACCGCTGTCATGCAACTTTGTGATCTTGGCAGGCGACTGACTATCTGGGGTAAGCTCCACACGTGCACGCATGCTCCAGTCTACATCACAACAAAGAACATGTCCAGAGTGAACCAAGCCAGAGAGAGATCACCAACAGAACCAGGGCTCACACACAAGACCAGCCTCAATACACTCGTCTGGGGTTCCCCCAGTTAGTTAGGGGAGGCTAGAAGGAATCATTGGCGGGGAAAACTGAGTCCTGTGAGTCTTAAAATAAACATGTGTATGCGTACTATGCAGTGTTGCCCATACCGAAAAAAAAAAGCTTAATTTGAAAATTATATTAAAATAAAACAAGTCTTTCAATTATTAGATGATTTTTAACATTATTTACTAATAGCTCCACGCCCCCTGGCTTTGGAGCCACTTCCTTGCCCCATTCAACCACCAAATCAAGTGTTGATTAATAATAATAATTTTGGATGTAATGTAAGTTAATATTGTTAATGACCAGTGACGTTGGCGGGCAGTGATATCGTGATAGTGACTGTGTATTGAACCTTAGTCTGTGAGCCCTGTACTTGCAATGTACTATCTCACCTGAATCTGATGACGGTCTTGCCAATGGCTTCGTCACTGCCGGCGTGTTGAAATGCCAACTCGGCATCTTGGGGAGAGAATATCTTGTCCACCACCGGCTGCAAACTGCCATCTTCGACCAGGGCTGCCAACTGGTCTAGTGTGGCCGGACTGGGGACCAGGTCGCCCCAGGGACTGAGGCCGAGGAGCAACTGGAACACACAACGACCTTGACAAGGTTTGTGACGGCACTCCTTGGATACCGTGTGACGGCTACTGCGGGCTAGTTAGGGCCTGTGTGATATCACTAACACGTGCGATACCGAGACTCACACAATCGCTCTATACTTTCTATCCCGAAAAATAGTTTTAATCAAACTAAAAACATCGACAAACGTCAAATGACGTGAAAGTATTTTCCAAATAACAATTATTTTCCATTTGGGATAATTTCAAAATGTACATTTTTTTCTCTCCTAAATTTGGTTTGTTTAAAAAACTCAGTTTGCCTTGGATAATTTGCAATGGCCGACAGATGAATGTCAACTTGTTTTATTTCAGTTTTTCTTGACGAGTTTAGAACTGGATTTCATCACAAGATGAAGGTAATTCCAGGCTTCAGGCTCACATCTGGTGTGAGTTGTGAGCTGTGAGCTGTCACCTTTATCCTGAGCCAGAGGTTGTAGGTGGGTCTGAGGAGGAAGCTGTACGAGTCGGAGGCGACGTGGGAGGGGAAAGTGGTGACCACATGACCTCCGGGGCGACAGAACCTGAGACAAGCCTCGTGAGACAAGGACCCCTCCACGGTGTTGAAGATCATGTCGAAACTGTCGGAACAATTAGCACAAATATAGAAACCACCTACAATAAACAAGCAAAAAGAAGAGAAGTATAAAGTTTGAAAATTCAAACAATGAACTATTTTCTTGATACAAAATTCCCCAGAGTCTTTCATTTCTGCAGAGATTAGAAAGTGGTTCGGTGGTGAGGTCAGGTAATTGTTTGACCTTTCCTCGGGTAAAGAACTTTGTGCCAATCAGCGCAACTAGTCCTTCGCGCTATTGTTTATTGAATGTAACTAAAAACCTGTTAGAGAGAGCTTCCGGTTAAATGACATTACACATCTAATCAACACACTTTACACTGCTGACACTGGACAAAGAGGTAACGGCTGCTCGACAGTTCTATGCCAAGAGATTGCACGTAATTACCTCTCTCTTACTTCCAGCTGTTTCTCCACGTTGCCACGTCCAGTCACAATGACCTCCTCCGCCCCTAGGGCTTGGGCGACAGGCGTAGCTCGGGAACTGCACGTTGTTGCAACACTGCCTCCCCACAGTGTTGCCAACTGTATGAGAATACAACCCACAGGACTGCTACCTCCATGGACAAGGATTCTGGAAATGGAACGTGATATTATGATAAGAGAGAGTGACTCCCTCCACCACAGAGAGTTTCACCGAGGAACTAATGTATCATATTGGCACATGTTGAACATATCGGTCACCTCTTGCCGGCCGTCGACGCGGCGTTCAGCCCAGCCTGGCGGACCATCGCGTTCCAGGCGACGGTACCGGTGTAGGGCAGACTAGCGGCCACCTCGAAACCAACCCCGCGGGGCTTCTTAGCGACCATGTTTTCCTTGACAACCACACACTCGCACATCGTACCAGACGACCAGAAGGGCGCGCCAAACCAAACCTCGTCGCCAACTTCAAAGTTCTTCACTTTCTGACCAATCTCAATGATTATCCCTGAACAATCGCGGCCGAGAATGACCGGGAAGTTGAAGTTGTGTCTCGCGTTCTGCCAACAAAACAAAACAAAACAAATTAGGAATTACATTCATTATTAACATTATTGGATTGAAACTGTACATGGGTCGAATCCTACGTTTCTCCAATTTTTAAAAATGTACAATTTTAGCTAATATAAAACTAGATTTAAAAAAAGTAGTTTAAGGCTTGGTTCCATGATATTTTGTTTGTCGTGTCTATTTCATCATAAACAATAAATAGAACATTTTTACTAAATTAGTGACCGGCTCTATGATCTGGTGGTTATAGGTCTTGGGTTTGATTCCTGTGAGGCAGTTTGTCCCGTCTGGGACGAGGTCACACTCGGCCTCATGAGGCCAAATGAGGAGATATCTGAATAGAGAAGTAGCAGTTCTGGTCTAGAAAACCGAGGGCTCGCTGTGCTGAGCATATGACCCCCTCTATCCACAGAGGTTGGGTGCGGTCACTCTGTATAGCGAACTCACTCCATCAAGTTTTAGTTATATTAACAGAATTTCATCTTTTTTTTGTGATTTCGTCAATCTACCAACTTGACAAGTCTTAATATCCTTTTAATGACTGCTTCAAGTTATTATTTGACTTTGACTCCATAGTTGTATTTGAGACGGTGTGACATTCTTATGAATGTTGAATCTCACAAACACCAGAGTATACATGGGATTCAAGGGATTGAGGATTCGAGAAGCCCACCTTGGGTTAATCTCAATCGACTCTTGATATTTACGAGAGTGCAATATCCAGGTAGAAGCATAACTTGCCTTGTATCATGTTTAGTGTAATAATGTATATATTGTATTTATATACATATATACATGATAGGTTTGAATTAATCGACCAAAATATTAGACCCTTTTCACAATATGTCATATAGTGTGCCCCCTGTTTCCCCTTAGTGTGCCTACAAAGTGTCCTGACCTTGGAGCAAACCACACACGCTTGTTTTACTATCTCCGTAACATTCTCGTCTACACTCACATAGCTGTGCGCGTAGAGTTGTTTCCGCAGGACTCTGCCATATCCGCAGCATATCTTGCTGTCCACGGTATCCACAGAGGCTGCCTTGACTTGCACCAGTATCTGGTCAGGACTGGAGATAGTAGGGACCGGCAAGTCGTCCACCGTGGCCAGCGACTGGAACAGACACACCCAACTTTGTCGAGCTTTGTTTCAGAGCTGCGAGGCATTGTGGGTCTCACCAGCACACCATATCTCGCCACTTGTTCTGGTTGTACACATATCAACTAACTACGCTGACGCACGAAGAAGGTTCAATTCAGGGGAAGTGTACCACAAAGTGAGCAGTGTTTCGCCAACTTACGTCCGGCCCGTAGTAGCCCGTGCAGACGACAGCCCGCATTCTCTGCGTGGGCGGAGGGGGGCGGTACCACGACAGGCCCAGCATCACTCCAAATAGACCTCCGAAAAGGAAACCCAGACCTCCAAAATACAGACCTGTCCGAGAAACTGTAACAAGAAACTTGAGATGTACATTACCTGTGTTAACGATAGTTTAACTGGAAGGAGTACATCAGCAGGTCAACTCACTTTACATCGACCTGCAGGCCTATGGGACATTCTACTATCTACGCTCGTTAGTTAGGGATGAGCAAGGTTGAATTTAAAATAAGTGTACCCACATGTGTGTGAGAGAGAGTGAAAAACCCGCCCTTGGTAAAACCGTCATGGATTCAAACCCTGATCTTCTCGTCATCGTCAGTCCAGTCTATTGCGAACCAGACACCTTAGACCAAATGAACACTGAACTGGTTTTTATGCTTATTAAATGTTATGAAAATAATTAACAGCGAGTAGGTGGCCTGGTGGTCTAGAGGTAAGGTGTCAGGTGTCCGGGGTTCAATCCTCGGTCCCGGCACAGATTTATCTGATTACCAAACCCTTCCTTCACCTCTGACAAGACATCTTGTGAATGTGGGGAATGCCAGGCCTCCACCGTGGTTCGGATTCCACGTTAAACTGTAGGTCCTCCATTTCATCTCACAATCACCCTACCATTACACATTAGCGTAAGTGCGTATAACCCGAACGGGTAGTAAGACGCGGTGCTAATAATAATAATAATAATAATAATTAACAACGATATCGGTGACAGCAGCAAAACCGACAAATGAGCCAAGTTGTCCGTCTGAGGGAATGCAATCCCCAACACAGGAGTCCGGAGAGTTGTGAGCCAGGTTGTCTGTCTGAGGGAATACATTCCCCAACACAGGAGTCCGGAGAGTTGTGAGCCAGGTTGTCTGTCTGAGGGAATACATTCCCCAACACAGGAGTCCGGAGAGTTGTGAGCCAGGTTGTCTGTCTGAGGGAATACATTCCCCAACACAGGAGTCCGGAGAGTTGTGAGCCAGGTTGTCTGTCTGAGGGAATACATTCCCCAACACAGGAGTCCGGAGAGTTGTGAGCCAGGTTGTCTGTCTGAGGGAATACATTCCCCAACACAGGAGTCCGGAGAGTTGTGAGCCAGGTTGTCTGTCTGAGGGAATACATTCCCCAACACAGGAGTCCGGAGAGTTGTGAGCCAGGTTGTCTGTCTGAGGGAATACATTCCCCAACACAGGAGTCCGGAGAGTTGTGAGCCAGGTTGTCTGTCTGAGGGAATACATTCCCCAACACAGGAGTCCGGAGAGTTGTGAGCCAGGTTGTCTGTCTGAGGGAATACATTCCCCAACACAGGAGTCCGGAGAGTTGTGAGCCAGGTTGTCTGTCTGAGGGAATACATTCCCCAACACAGGAGTCCGGAGAGTTGTGAGCCAGGTTGTCTGTCTGAGGGAATACATTCCCCAACACAGGAGTCCGGAGAGTTGAGGTGAGTGGTAAATATCGAAAACTACAACTACATGGAATACCCGTACGCCAATAGTTTAAAGAATATTATAATAATATTATATATTAACTTGCGACAATGGTTTCATTGAACAGCCAGGAGGTTGTCTTACAAGGAATGTCTCCGTCTCTAAAACAGGGGTGACCAGAGCACAGATACAAGAGCGCAGCGAGTACCGTGTTGCCAAACTTACGTACGGTCGTTCTCGAGCAGATGTTGTATCTGTCTGAGGAATCTCTGAGGCTGGATCAACTCCTCGGCCAACCTCTTCACCTCCCCGGCCCGCTCAGCCAACCAAAGGTAGAGTAGTTCCGCGCCCTCGCGGAGGTTAGCCGCTTGTTGACCCGACCACACTTCTGTGAAGAACGCCCGCGTGTGGTCGGAGGAGGTCTGCAGCATGAGTCGGCCATGTTGGATACTAGAGTTCAGGTACACCTTCGAACAACAGCGCTAGTATCATCTCCCCTCTTCAGGAATGTGATCATGTTATGGGCCGAGTAACTTATTTATCAGTAATCTAACAATAAAATACCTGTAGGGCTTCCAAATGTTGGGAGATGTGAAAGAGAACTTCGTCCATTACTCGTATCTGTAACGTCACTGGGTCATGTTGTCATTTGTTCCTGAAAAACAGAGAATCAATAACATTACTCGTCCTCGACTAGTGTGTCAGCCCCCGACAGTCGAGGAGGGAATGTTCGCAGGTTCGACAAGGCGAGTGAGTTCTAAGCAGTAAGTGTTGACAATTATGGTCAGTCCATGGTGAAACTGTGAAGAAGGTGGTCAGTCCATGGTGAAACTGTGAAGAGGGTGGTGATTATGGTCAGTCCATGGTGAAACTGTGAAGAGGGTGGTGATTATGGTAAATCCATGGTGAAATTGCTAAGAAGGTGGTGATGATGGTCAATCCATGGTGAAACTGTGAAGAGGGTGGTGATGATGGTCAGTTCATGGTGAAACTGTGAAGAGGGTAGTGATGATGGTCAGTCCATGGTGAAACTGTGAAGAGGGTAGTGACGATGGTCAGTTCATGGTGAAACTGTGAAGAGGGTGGTGATGATGGTCAGTCCACAGTGAAACTGTGAAGAGGGTGGTGATGATGGTCAGTCCATGGTGAAATTGCTAAGAAGGTGGTGATGATGGTCAATCCATGGTGAAAATGTGAAGAGGGTGGTGATGATGGTCAGTCCATGGTGAAACTGTGAAGAGTGTGGTGATGATGGTCAGTTCATGGTGAAACTGTGAAGAGGATAGTGATGATGGTCAGTCCATGGTGAAACTGTGAAGAGTGTGGTGATGATGGTCAGTCCATGGTGAAACTGTGAAGAGGGTAGTGATGATGGTCAGTCCATGGTGAAACTGTGAAAGTGGTGGTGATGATGGTCAGTCCATGGTGAAACTGTGAAGAGGGTGGTGACGATGGTCAGTCCATGGTGAAGCTGTGAAAAGGGTGGTGATGATGGACAGTCCATGGTGAAACTGTGAATGTGGTGATGATGGACATTCCATGGTGAAACTTTGAAGGTGGTGATGGACAGTCCATGGTGAAACTGTGAAGAGGGTGGTGATGATGGTCAGTCCATGGTAAAACTGTGAAGAGGGTGGAGATGATGGTCAGTCCATGGTGAAACTGTGAAGAGGGTGGTGATGATGGTCAGTCCATGGTGAAACTGTGAAGAGGGTGGTTATTATGGTCAATTCATGGTGAAACTGTGAAGAGGATAGTGATGATGGTCAGTCCATGGTGAAACTGTGAAAAGGGTGGTGATGATGGTCAGTCCATGGTGAAACTGTGATGAGGGTGGTTATTATGGCCAATTCATGGTGAAACTGTGAAGAGGGTGGTGATGATGGTCAGTTCATGGTGAAACTGTGAAGAGTGTGGTGATGATGGTCAGTTCATGGTGAAACTGTGAAGAGGATAGTGATGATGGTCAGACCATGGTGAAACTGTGAAAAGGGTGGTGATGATGGTCAGTCCATGGTGAAACTGTGAAGAGGGTGGTTATTATGGTCAATTTATGGTGAAACTGTGAAGAGTGTGGTGATGATGGTCAGTCCATGGTGAAACTGTGAAGAGGGTGGTGATGATGGTCAGTCCATAGGTGAAACTGTGAAGAGGGTGGTGATGATGGTCAGTTCATGGTGAAACTGTGAAGAGGGTGGTGATGATGGTCACTCCATGGTGAACCTGTGAAGAGTGTGGTGATGATGGTCCGTCCATGGTGAAACTGTGAAGAGGGTGGTGATGATGGTCAGTCCATGGTGAAACTGGGAAGAGAGTGGTTATTATGGTCAATTCATGGTGAAATTGCTAAGAAGGTGGTGATGATGGACAGTCCATGGTGAAACTGTGAAGATGGTGGTGATGATGGTCAGTCCATGGTGAAACTGTGAAGAGTGTGGTGATGATGGTCAGTCCATGGTGAAACTGTGAAGAGGGTGGTGATGATAGTCAGTCCATGGTGAAACTGTGAAGAAGGTGTTGATGATGGTCAGTCAATGGTTAAACTGTGAAGAGTGTGGTGATGATGGTCAGTCCATGGTGAAACTGTGAAGAAGGTGTTGATGATGGTCAGTCAATGGTTAAACTGTGAAGAGTGTGTTAATGATGGTCAGTCCATGGTGAAACTGTGAAGAGTGTGGTGATGATGGTCAGTCCATGGTGAAACTGTGAAGAGTGTGGTGATGATGGACAGTCCATAGTGAAACTGTGAAGAGTGTGGTGATGATGGTCAGTCTATGGTGAAACTGTGAAGAGGGTGGTGATGGACAGTCCATGGTGAAACTGTGAAGAGAGTGGTTATTATGGTCAATTCATGGTGAAATTGCTAAGAAGGTGGTGATGATGGACAGTCCATGGTGAAACTGTGAAGATGGTGGTGATGATGGTCAGTCCATGGTGAAACTGTGAAGAGGGTGGTGATGGTCAGTCTATGGTGAAACTGTGAAGAGGGTGGTGATGGTCAGTCTATGGTGAAACTGTGAAGAGGGTGGTGATGATGGTCAGTCCATGGTGAAACTGTGAAGAGGGTGGTGAGGCACCGTCTGGTTGCAGCCACATTTGTCGATGAAGTCGTAGCGGTACATCTCGCAGGAATATCAAATAAACGGGGCCGGTGAGACGGGGCGGAAGACGGTACAGACCAACTAAAGACCGTCAAACATACCAGGCCACACGATGATTGCTGAAGCTAAACACTATGAAGTACTTCTTCAAATCCTACACAGATACATTATGTGAGCACTAGGTCTGTTGTGAACCTGCCTTTGTTTCCACCATCGCTTAATACCTGCTGATGTGCTGTACATCAATTATGATAATGTTATAAAGATGAAGGGACGAGTTTAAAGGGAATTCACCCAAGTTTGTGTAGAAGGGTGGTGCAAAACCATTTAGGATAAAATACTCATTTCACCAGATTCAAACCATAACCCCTTTATCAAAGCCAACCCAGCCCCACTCCTTTGGGTTTAACGAGAATTAATATGGCAATTATGATACTTTTTTAAACTTAGTTTACATTGGTCTAAAATTCCTGCCCACACTTGTGATCACCAAGTTTAAAGCACCAGGTTCACAAAAGAGCTGACTGCCCCTGATGGGGCAGGTGAAGTTAATTAGCTAAATAGAATGCTTTACAAACAAGGTCCACAGTAGTTTTATTAAATTGTTCCAGCAAATTTTTGCCAAAACACTCTCCGAGTACATTTATATCGTCAGATTTTTAATTTAATATTGAAAGATGGAGTTTAAATTCTTTTTTTCGTGGTTGGTTGATCACCTGAGAGTTAAACTCCATTCACGGTAGGAATTACTCTCTGAAAGGTCTTTTTTACTACCAATATTCTAATATATAATAGATTTATGCTAGGGAAAAAGGCCTTTCAGAAAACAAACCCTACGGTGAACGGACTTTACAGCTTCTGGCTAATACTTTTGAAGGTTATATTTGCTTAGGTTATAATTAGAGTCCCCTACCTTGAACATTTGCTTCGAAAATAAGATGTATCATATTTACATGTTATTTTAATGTTTTCACTTCTTTGAATTTTAATGATTTTTGCTGCTCAAAAACGTAATGAGTAGTCTAGCTAATAAATTCAAACTAAATATAATTGAAACATTCAATCTGTCACGAAGACCAACTTAAGTCTTCGTGATTGTGATCGAGATCAAAAATAAATATGATAAAATGTTTATATCAGCTGACGAATTATTTACAAAAGGATGAGCACAGATCATATTAATCTATAGTGCTAAGATGTGCGCACGCACCAGTGCTACCAGCGTTCTAATCTCTAGAATATACGGTCATGAAAATTATCATGGTGTGTCCAGCAGTACGTACGCTTATATTGATTATAGAATAATGATTAAGAAATTTTAAAAAAGTACCTTAATACAATATACAAAACTATCATAATAGGTCAGTAAATAAAAAATCAATCCCTAAACGTAATAAATCATTTTTAATCCACATAAATTCAAACCAAAAATCTTAAGCGTTATGGAGTTTAGAGGAAGTATCCTCATCTGAAATTTAGATTCTTAAGCAACAAGCCTTGATAACATCAATCGATCGACATATTAGTTTAATAAGAAATGAATGATTAATGGATTAAAATGCAACTTTTTTCCTTAGCCCCAGAATATTACTTTTAGCTTATATACTAGTTTTGGATCTACGATGTTACGATTGGTGAAATTATAGTAAAAGTAATGATATCTTGATTATAGGTTATGTGTGGTAGTACTGGTGGCACCACTCATGACTCCGCAAGTTCTTGCAGGGAAAGTCTGAGTGAGATGATGTTTACCGTGATCAAATACTCTAAAATCAAAAACATAACTAGTCGTTTCTTGTAAACTACTTAGGATTTATAAACTATTAGTCGAAGTTTTTCCCTCTTGTGCCAGAATTATGAGTTTACCGTACAAGTTATTGTGTAAAGGCGTGCCATGGGAGTGGGTAAGAGTTGTTAACAGGCATTCTGCCAAATCAAAGAAGTAGTTCCAGTTAACTGGTCGTTGGCTCATTTTAACCCACGGTATCCGGTTTGTCTATAGGTCAATGTTTCAGACCTATGATTCAACGAAGTGATTTCACAAATATATCCTAACGGTGAAGAGAAGCCACCGGGGCTAACAAGCCACTCGCTATCCAAAGTGGAAGAATCTTACAGAAGGTTTCACAAGGAAGGAGTGGGGCTCATTTTCTGCGTTAAAATGTTCCACACTTACTTATTCGGAATGACATGGACTTTGGTGAGCGATAATAAGACTTAGTTAGCTATCTTTGGTCCAAATCACGGTATTCCAGCATGTGCAGCTGACATATTGCAGCAATGGTCTCTGATATGATCGAATTACAGTTATGATGTTGAATGGCTAAATTCTTCCCAGAACGTTGTTGATTGGCTGTCCAGAGCACCACTGCCCGAGTGACCTAATGTTCAAAAAGATGTAGATGAGACAATCCACTATGTTTTGGACAGCAATAATAATTTACCGCTTGACTATAAGTAGTTATTAACAGCCACATAGAAAGACCAGATCATTATGAAAATCATCAATTATTTAACGTAAGGGTGGCCACCAGTTGTTGAGGATAATTTAAAACCCTACTTCCAGTGCAAGGATGAACTTCATATTGAAAGAGATGTGTTGCTTTGGGTATATCTGATTGTTGAACCTCTAGCCCTAAGAGCGACCGTATTACAAGAACTACATGCACTTCATCTAGGCATCACCAAGGTCAAGGCTTTATCATGCTCATACATTTAGTCAAGGCCATAGTCAGGGAGGGTTTGGGGGTTCAAACCCCCTCCCCCAAAATTTTATGAACAAAGTATAAATGGGTTTATTTATGGTTCAAAAATATCAAAACTAAGTTACAAGTACAAATTAAGGGGCTGTGTTACCATAAAAAGCACTTCGGAGAGCTTCTAGAGGTGTTTAAAATCCATAATGTGTTCAATCCCACGGTGATTGGGGGATGTGACTGCTAAATCCCACCTGAAATTATTGGCTGGCTACGACCTTGTATTTGGTGGCCGAAATTGGATGAGGACAGTGATTAATTAGTGACATTATGTCCAGCCTGTAACACGACCAAAGATAACCCACCAAAGACTGATTGATACCATGGGAATGGCCAACAAAATCATGGTAACACCTGCACAGTGATTACCTAGAACCTTATTTAGGGTAAATACTACCTGTTCATTATAGACGCTAACTCTAAGTGGCCGGAAGTGTTCTCAACATTGTCCATGTAGTCAGCCATGACCATCCAGTTTTTGCCCAATTCAGCCTACCAGTATACCTTGTCTTGGACAACGATTTATCCTTTGAAAGTGAGGAATTCCAGACATTCCTAAGGGAAAATGAAGTCCTATTGAAGGATGAAGCCGCATTTTGGCCAAAGACAAACGGTGTCTCTGAGAATACGGTAAAGACCGCCAATCGCTGTCTCCAGACAGCCCTGGAAGACGTCCCTCCATTTCAATTTTACATGGCCTTACAAAGGTTTCCACACGATTATAGAAATGCTCCCTATGCAACCACCGGAATTTCAACAGCTCACGCTTTGATAGAAAGGCAATTGAGGAATCGTCTGGACCTACTTCTCCCCCCATCCCTCTCCCTACATCAAACAGAGTGCAATAAGCTCAAGAAAAACAGAGAGAGGACTATGGGGAGGTGAGTTCCAACACTTGTCGTTATTCTGTTGGATATGACGTCTAGGTGAAGAATTATAAGATAAACTAGTTCATGTGGGTCAGTGTAGATGTAACCCTTTCGCTGCCTTAATCGTATATATCTGATCTCAGTATTATATACATTGACTGCAGAAATCGATTTTACCCCACGGGGTTAAACTTTATCTACCTTTACTGCGACAGTCGGAAATAGCCACAAAAATGTTAGAACGCTGAGTTTTTTCATACTAGCATGCACGTGCGCCTCTGACATTTGGTGTTAGTTTTGAGAACTGTCAATTACCAGCTGCTAAATCATAACAATAGTAGTGTTAACCTCCTGTTTAAATATTAGGAAGCGTGGCGGGAAAATCAGTCAAGAAGTTTACTTGAGAAAAAACATGATTGATTTTTATTAAGAACAACCAAAAATTAAGATACTTAATGAGAACATAAATACAATGGAACCGCGTGAAGCGCTTATTATCCCAGATATTGTAATAACTCAATTTATAGAAAGGATGTTATTGACTTTACAATACATATACAATTGATAAATATATTAGTAATCAAGATGGTTGTCAGTACAATAAGCACGTTCGACATAGGAACGTGATAAATACAATCATAAATCCCAAGGTACAAATAGAAAGCGTCAGCATGGAAGTCTATGGTTCAAACTTTGTATATCCCACGCATTTAGTGTGAAAAGCAAATAACATAATTATAAATCGTGGTAAGTAAATATATATCATTTGCATATAAGCTCAAGCTTAAGGTCTATTTAACTCGCGCATTAAGTGCGAAATACAAAAACTTCATTATTGTCACTTATCGTCCGTACCCTACGTAAATAAATTCGACGTAATGTTTTAGTAAAAATAAAGAAGCGTTGTACATAAACAATATTTAATTTGTCATTTTTAGTGCAGCCACAAATATGCCGACAATTAACTGAATAAAAGACAAAAACATACGATATAAAAAAGCATAGACAAAACATTATTAGAGGCATAGATATAGAAGAAGCCCTATTATGAAACAATAGCTAACAAGTCCATCTATTGAAAACAATATGACATTCTCCCACCTTGAGTTTCTAACTCAAAAACAACAACACATATTAAGGAATTTTCACAGACAATATCACTTTGAGTCATTCTTCATTAACACATAAACACAAAAGTCATAATTTTACTATGTTAAATATCTTGCTGGAGTAGTAATCTTTCTACCCTTTCTGGTCTGTTTGTCCAAAAAAGTATCTTTTGGCAGTTTTTGATCTCCCTCTTCTAAAGACGTATCTGTCCGTACACTCGACAAGCTAGAGTGCGTACCTTTAGGCCTTGAGTTTGATTCGGTTATAAACTGATGTAGCTCACTCACCTCATCTATACTCGAGACACAATTGGCTACATAAAAACACTTCTGCAATTTTTCAATAGTTTTCTGGGAATACACGCAAGTCCCAAAACAGTTCTTTTCACAATGTCTCAAAACTGAGTCTAGATGGTGTCCAATGACAGCTCATAACAAAAAAAGGACTGGGTGAAACGCCGAAAACCACACGTCCATGTTTTAGGACTAATCTTTCCCCATTTGGTGTTTCCCACAAGAACCGTAAGAAATCTCGATCTCGTTTACAAAGTCCAATCTGCAAGAAAGCTTTCTATTATATCTGCAATAACTCCAATAGCTCACACTCTGAAGCGATGGAATACGTTCAATCAAGTACGGCCCTTCCTCTAAGCAATCATTCAGCGAAGGACAGGAATTGATCTTTGCGGAGGCATCAAACACGGGGTGAATCTTCATGGTACCATATTCCTTGATCACTGGTCAGTGGGGAAGATAATGTCCCTCATTACACTTCGCATTAACTACTTCTTCTATGATTCCCTCTCTCTTCCACTCTTCAAACACTTCTGTATGGTTCTTTCTACTTCAAGAGATTTCAGTTTCCGGACCATTGTTTCCAGACGCTTCTGAGCTATTGTGAAATTTGAAGGGTGAGGTGGGTGTCCATCCACCCATGGAAGTTCAACCATGTAACGACCATCCACGTCCCGTTTAAGAGTTTGTTTAAAGTGTTCTAGTGTTGCTAAATCTCTTTCAGCCTTTGTCCTTCGCTTCTCTGGGTCCTCGATTCCCAGAACATCAAGATCCCAGAGTGTGGAAATGGAAATGCAATCAGCCTTCTCTCCCTCCATTAGATGCTGATATGATTGAGTATTTCCATCAGTTCTGGTACACCCCACTCTGTTACATTTTATTTAGACTATTAATAAGATAAAAGGGAGCGGGAGTAAGCTATGGAACAAGCGGCAATATTTAAAATAGCAATATTTAAAAGCAACAATATGGACGGTTTATTCAAAACAATAACATTAGAGCAGAAAACTTTACATGGTCTCATTAATCAAACTGAGATATGTTTAAAACCAAACAAATAGATAATAACTTCATATCTTTAAATTGCGCAGATAACTTAAGAAAGAGTTATAAAACTCGTAATATATCCAATATCCAAATGGGTCATTCTTGAAGAACCAGAACAACCCGTAACGTTGAATTTAGTACAATAAATAAAAAATATTAATATCCATCAGGATAATACATAAGGACTAAATAAGGGCCTGATAGGCACCTTCAAAATTTTACCAAAGTGTCTTTCTCATACCAAAGAATAAAGACTTCAAAAACGTTAACTTTAAATGTAAACTTTCTATAAGAAAGTTAAAATTACGCGTGAGTTCGTCTAACAGACTTTAGTCGAACTCTCCCGGGACTATCTGATCCTGAAACAATATTAGGAAATGAAAACAATAACCCTACTAGTAAATAATGAAAATATCACATTAGAACCATAGAAAAAGATTATAAAAAATACAAAAGTTAATTAATTTCATAATTAATCAAAATTATCATAAAATTACGTTACATTAAACTATATTTCAAAATGCAAACAAAAATAATAAATGCTACCATGATGTTTACAAAATAATTACTAATATCCACAATTTAAATTTTTTTTACATTTAACTCGTTCAACTCCAAGTCAATTAACAATTGTGGATATCTAAAAGATTTAACACTCGAAAAGACTTTAGCGCCCAAGTGGAGACAGATAAAATATAGAGCGTAATTCCAAATTTAACGATCAGGTAAAAATTAACAAATTTAGATTATAGAAAATTTACAACACCTAGCATGGCTGACTCTAAGATTTACTTTAATTTAGAGTCCAATAAATAAATCGCTATAGTTAAGATTCTGATGAAGATATAATATTTACATGTTTTATCCTGACATTGTCTAGGTACAGGACAATGTTTCTTGGTCAAGCGTTGAAATAAAATAGTCATTTTAGCATACACGCACATCACAGTATATAGTGGGTTTTGTCGCAATTGAATCAAGGTGGGAGAATTGAACACACCGTCGGTGGCGTCAGTACGGCCTACTCGAATCTTTGGATGATCAGGTAGACCATTTGTTGTCATGGCTCCATCCGACTTCCAAACCATTTCTTCAATCACCTGATGTTTTGAAAGTAGTTCATCTCTCTACCATCATAAGGCAGATGATTAGGTGAATAGTCATTCTCTAGTCATGTCCAATACTGGCCGTCCTATTACGTGTTATTTGAACAGGATGGAGTGGACTTCTTCTTGTTGGAACGCCGTAGCTCATTCGGCCCACTCGTCAATTTAAGATGATAGGTGTAGGCCAGTCTTGGTGGTAGCTATTTTCAGAAGATTCAATCGGTAAGTACACGAACAGTTTTATTATGTTGAAATTGATTATGTAGAGAGAATATTATTTTTTCATAATTGTTTATTATGGTATACCAAACTACGTGAACTACAATAGAGAAGAATACTATTGTAGGGATTCTATTAGTGCCGGTATAATTGGCGCGAGTAGTATGAATTACAGAGAGTTATGCGTAAATGTCAGCATGGGTTGGGTCCTATTATAACATAGTATGATGTAATGTTACAGTTTATTCCACTTCACTCTATTGAACACCTAAATCCAAGGACGAAGCCAATGTAGATTTCTTCCTTGACTGCCAGCACTTTTCTGAAATTATTCTCAGCATACCGGTTGCATCTCTTGTTCCTTTTTTTAATCCAAACTGGTCTTCTTCCTTTAAACTTTTGTCTTTCTGTTCCAGTCGACTGTTGAGTATTCTTGCGCGATCTTCTCCACATTAAAGATGAGGCTAGTGGTCCTGTGATCACTTATTACTTGTTTCTTCTTCTTCTTCTTTAGAGCCACCATGGTTATGTATAGAAATTCTTCGGCTCATTCTCCCGTTTCGTAGATTTTATTTATATGTTTTGTCAGAACTATTAATCTGTCGTTTCCCAGTGTAACAATACAAGGGTTGTATTGTACCATCGAAGCCCCACACAAACCGATGCTGCATAAAATATCGTCCGATTCATACTACCCACTCCAAGAAACCTCCGCATTTATTCAAATCGCCTACAAAAGTATTCTTTACTATTGTAGTTCCATGTCACTTCAAGCAATATACAAACAATATCATTCAATATAATTCACTATCAACTCTCTACAGTGTAAACTGTTTATATACGTACCCTCTGGATAAACTGGCTTGCACAGCCTAGTAACCTGGCTGACTTCAAAACGTCCTAAATCGAGGAGTGGGGCAACCTTGCTTTGGTGTATCAACACTTGATGTTCCGACCAGCCCGGTTTAGGAATATCTGATGAGCGATTTTCTGCATACCTGGCGAAGAGTGCACACGGAGATGGCTGCCCTCTTTCGGATGGTTTGATCAACCATCACCTGATCTATGACGTCAGCAGCCAAGAGGTTAAAAATATTTTTGACAACAAACCTGAGTCGTCTATACGGAGCGGGATGACCAATCAACGACCAACAAGCACGATGGTCTACGTGAGAAAAACAGCGTGATCCTCCCAAAATGTTACGTCACCTACTTAGTTTGAACTATTCCCCCCTATCATATCTACACAGTAAGACCACTTTATATTATGAAAGCGTGGAAGATGTAAGCTAACTTTTGAATTCGGCACCATCGAGGATGGACCTCTGTAATATTTATTTATAATGCACTTTTGAAACCGACGCCATGATGGTTGGACTGTGGTTATTATTCTATATCGTCAAGAGACGACTTCCAAAAACATGGACTCTGTGAAGGAAAGTTATAATACTCTGTAAATATTTTTAGTACTTCTTAAATGTTTGAATTATGGATCTTTAACTATTTCATTTAATTTTGTTATAGTCGAGATAGGCTGATATTTTTTTTATTAAGTATAGGGATTATTTAATACTATTTTCAAACTAAAAGTAACTTCAGTTTCGTGTCGCCACTTAAGGGCTTGTTTCTTAAAGATGTTTATAAATTTCCAATGTTTGCTGTTCTAACTTAACGAAATGTTAATTGAAATATATTAATTTTATTCATCTTAATAATCTGGATATTTAGACTATCCGCACTATCCTAGCTTTTGTTGTTGTATATTTAAAATCATTTATATGCATTCCAATATTTTGTGTAACGTAAATTTGACTATTCTTTGCATATATTTATATTTGAAATGTGGCTACTTCTAAATGTTCTTTAACTGAGTATCAATTGTTAGACTTTGTTCAGTATTTGAATTATGCCTATTCAAGTAGTCCCGCGTGAGTTAACATTAGGATTGAGGTGTGAAACTCTCGTGTTAGTTAACGAAATGTTTGTAATATAAATGTATATTGTAGTACTTGAAGGTACTTTCGTTTTGTGTAAAATGAGAATACTCTCATGATATTTTAAGTAAAAGTATAGAATAAAAGATATAACTTTACATTGGAAGAGTATATGTTTTCGTAATGTCTGTAGATATTCAGACGCTCTTGTAACAGTTTAGAAAGCTCTTCAAGCTTTTTATATTTCATGATTAGATTTGGTTATTAATTGTTTTAATAGCTTTATTGATATAAAGCTAACCTGGTCTAATTTAATTAATCTTTTTTTTAGCAATAATGTAGTCAACTATGCTTTTCTTCGTTCTACTAGATAAATTAAGGCCACTTAAATTATTGTCTGTTGTTTTTGAATGAATTAAATTACTCTTTACATTTAACTCTTGCTGATGCTATTTTCTCTTTATTATTATTATTATTATTATTATTATGTTAGCTTATTCCCTCTTATCCTTGTAGTATTTTCGTTAGTGGCCTATTGCTACGAGGTAAAGAACTGAGAGGGTGTAACACCAGTTCTTTTAGAATGGTAATTGGTATGCCGTCACCTCCATGTATGTAATATGTATCTATGTACTTGACGATAAATATATAAAAACTTGATACCTGTATGTCTAACGATGTTACAAAAAGAAGAGCAACTAACTCAATCAAATGGGAGTACACTCACCATCTGCCTTGCTGAACATAAACACTGGAGCACATGTGCCATGACATCCTTTCCCTACAACTCAATCCCACGGACTAAATGGAGATACCACCCAACGATCCGCTCGTGATAGAAGCCCCATCCATAAACAAAGTGAGACAACTTGACCAGTGTAGTGTCCGTTTCAGCCGCCTGGATGGTTCTCGGATTTTCTTGCAGCTCCTAGAGTCACCGCTATCCCTCCTAAATGCTGCTTTTCTCTCCTCTTCCACTCCATTTTTTCCCTCCCTCTGTGGGCATGTCCGGTATTTGTGTCGACTATATATTGCAGTATATCTTTTACATGGATTCTCATTGTATCACTGACTTACTAAGGTGAGAGTGCCAGATTAAGCTTGGACTTATTTGCTTTATTCTAAATTCTGTTTCGGCTTATAATGGGGAAATCTTTTCTAAATTATTGGTTTTGGCGGATTAAATTTGATTGTTAATTTTAGGATGAGTTCCTTTGGGCTGTGGCCGTGGAATATATTTCTAGCCACAATTTATTATGGTTTGATTGTTTGGGGAACCGAATCTTTGCTCATGGGCGAACTTTGTTTTCTCGTATATCTTGATTTTCTATAAATTGACATTTGGAGAGGTTTTCAGAAAACATAAATATAATTTTCGTGGCCAAAATTGAATATTTTTTACAACATTGCTAGTGCTATTTTGAGCTATTGAAAATATATCAAAATTGAAATTAAATATCACGCTAATTTACGTGTAAATGAGTGAAAGCAGATATATATACCTTGCCAGTTAAATTACCATCCATTTCAGGTTCGTATACTATGACAGTGAACTATATAGTATCTAGAGCTCACTTCTTGAGATTAAACTTATTTACCTGTTCAAGCAACTGGCAACCATGTTTATCTGTGATGCTCTCTCGCTGATCATTTCTATGAAAGTAAATTTCTTGGTTCAGCGCTGATCAATTTGATAGTATATAATTGATTATCTCGACCAAGAAAATTAATTAATTCGCTATGGTAAGTGCTCGAATATTTATTAGTAATATAATTATAAGATATTGGTGGTTTATAATGATGATCTATTTAACAATATTGTGTTTTACATGGCATGTTAAAGTACACGTGGCCTTCTGTTTTTAATGTTGATGTATATTCTTGAAATTAAATAAAAGTAAACTTTGCTTTTACTTAATTTTTGTGTACTCATATTTCTAAATCAAATATTCTTAACCGACAGGACCGGGTATTGTTTTTGAAACTATATAGACTAATCTTCACATGGTCTTAGTATCAAGCTGCCATAATTCTCTTTAACTAATTTCCTAACAAAGCTCGGATTATTGCAGGCTACAAGAATTTGTAACTTAAAGATTGTGAGGTGTGGTGAAAGATTGTATTGCTCACAATATTATGTGTAACATATGCCGCGTAACAGTCTTGAGATAGAAGTTCTATGCAATCGATGTAAACAAAATGTACAAGAAGTTGTTGTGTGTACCTTGCTTAGCCTTTTAGTAGCTACATTAGTGAGGACGAAGTGCTGGATTATTTCAGGCTATTAGTGCTCCCTAGCGGAACCGGTTCAGAATATATTTACAAAACACACATGTGTCACTCTGTCCATCGAAATGCTGTATCAGTAGAGGATGCTGGTGGTGTTGTATCTTTGCCAGTTGTTAGATATGTTAGACCACCGTTCTTACAAGAATTTAGAAGAGCTAGGTCCTAAATGTGAAATAATAATTTCTTATACCACTTGATAGTTTTGCTAAGTTGATAAATAAATGTATTATTATTAGCACCGCGTCTTACTACCCGTTCAGGTTATACGCACTTACGGTAATGTGTAATGGTAGGGTGATTGTGAGATGAAATGGAGGACCTACAGTATGGTAATCAGATAAATCTGTGCCGGGACCGAGGATTGAACCCCGGCCGCCAGCATAGAAGTCCGACACCTTACCCCCTAGACTGCCAGGTCACCGATACAAAGGTATTAGGACGGTTTTGAAATGTGGTTGTGGAAGGTGAAATGGATGGACAGGGTGAGGAGGGTAGGAGAGGAGTCTGATAATATGATAGCGAGGAGATAAACATCTTGTTTGGACCACACACTAGAGATTGTTTGATGAAGAGGATAATGGAGGAGAAGATAGAGGAAGATGTCTCAAGACAGATTCACAGAAGAATTAAAATAATACAGTTTATAATTCTCAGCTATTATATCTTCCTGAGTAAATTAAACATTTAAATTCAAACTAGATTATAAAAAGATCTATCTACAATTCACCAGCAACAAGGACTAAACAAACTGGACAATCTTTTCAGGGCAGGTCAAGAATGCCCACAACACAGTGGCTCGAGGTAACCTATTTCCCAAGGTATTGTTACCCATATTCTTGATAATCTCCTTAAACACTTCAAATTTGGAGAAATCATAAATTTCTGTCTACAACAATGTTATCAAAATGATGGTATATTATTTCTTTTAACACGTATTGTAGGTCTTTAATCAAGTAATGAACAATAAACTAACTTTGAAGCCGCGTACAGACCGGTGTGACATGTAATGTAATCCTCGCGCTGAGGTTCATTCTGATCTGTCGGCCATCAGCTTGTAGTGTTCGTTTGGATGTGCAAATGGTTGTCTGTTTACGTAACCTCTGGCGGCCGGGGTTCAATCCTCGGTCCCGTCACAGATTTATCTGATTACCAAACCCTTCCTTCACCTCTGACAAGAACATCTTGTGAATGTGGGGAATGTCAGGCCTCCACCGTGGTTCGGATTCCACGTTAAACTGTAGGTCCTCCATTTCATCTCACAATCACCCTACCATTACACATTAGCGTAAGTGCGTATAACCCGAACGGGTAGTAAGACGCGGTGATAATAATAATAATACCTTTGTACCCTCTGTCACCACACGGAGCAAACCTCTTCCTTAGGTCTCTTCCCTCTGTTTGAACGACCTCGGTTATTCTAGCTTCTTCCCCTGGCCCAGACTACTAAGTTAAATATTGTGTTAGTTATTTCTCCGAAGGTGTATGTTCATGTTCCAGTCGTTCAACAAGGACCCGGAGAAACCCGCCGGAGAGGCTCAGACAATTCATCGTATTCGGATCACCCTTACTTCCCGGAATGTGAGGAGTCTGGAGAAGGGTGCGTAGATCTGTCACGGTTTCTACTCTTGTGACCTGGTCCCCAGCATACGCTGACCTTATCTTGTGACCTGGTCCCCAGCATACGCTGACCTTATCTTGTGGCCTGTTACCCAGTACACGCTGACCTTATCTTGTGACCTGTTCCACAGCATACACTGACCTTATCTTGTGACCTGTTCCCCAGCATACGCTGACCTTATCTTGTGACCTGTTCCCCAGCATAAGCTGACCTTATCTTGTGACCTGTTCCCCAGCATAAGCTGACCTTATCTTGTGACCTGTTCCCCAGCATACGCTGACCTTATCTTGTGACCTGTTCCCCAGCATACGCTGACCTACTCTTGTGACCTGTTCCCCAGCATACGCTGACCTACTCTTGTGACCTGTTCCCCAGCATACGCTGACCTACTCTTGTGACCTGTTCCCCAGCATACGCTGACCTACTCTTGTGACCTGTTCCCCAGCATACGCTGACCTACTCTTGTGACCTGTTCCCCAGCATACGCTGACCTTATCTTGTGACCTGTTCCCCAGCATACGCTGACCTACTCTTGTGACCTATTACCCAGCATACGCTGACCTACTCTTGTGACCTATTACCCAGCATACGCTGACCTACTCTTGTGACCTGTTACCCAGCATACGCTGACCTTATCTTGTGACCTGTTACCCAGCATACGCTGACCTTATCTTGCGACCTGTTACCCAGTATGTGCTGACCTTACCTTGTGACCTGTTACCCAGTATGCGCTGACCTTATCAACGGAGCGAAGAAGCAGAACCTCCGTGTGAAGGGACCCGTGCGTATGCCGACTAAGATTCTCCGTATCACGACACGTAAGACACCATGTGGGGAGGGTTCTAAGACGTGGGATCGTTTCCAGATGCGCATACACAAGCGTGTCATCGATCTCCACAGCCCCTCCGAGATTGTTAAACAGATTGTATCCTTTATGAGCTACAGATAGCTGCTGTTAGTTTATACATTCCAGATTACGCAATACCATACTGTAATATCTACTATTCAACTGTTTTAGATGTTCTCAAGGAGAAAATTATGCAAGTGTTTGAAAGTTTTTGAATCAGGTTCACAGGGAAATGTCTCTTAAACAAACATTTTCCAAGTCATGTCTGTCTTGGTGTTTACGTCTGCCTGCAGTCATATAGAATCCTCTACACCATTGGGTGCAGTGTGTGTGTGTGTGTGTGTGTGTGCGCGCGCGCGCGCGCAAGTTATGGGATATGACACTAACCATTTACACCAAGGCCGTGAAGTTGATTTGAACCTTAATCACACTCTCAGACCTCCATCAGCATCGAACCCGGCGTAGAAGTTGAGGTGACTATTGCTGATGTCTGATGCTGCTGCATTTTATTATTCTTTTGAGTGAATAAAAAGTTGAAAAATATGTTATCTTTGATTTCTCTTACCCCCACTGTCAAATATGAAACCAAGGCAAGGAATCCTTATCAAATTTTTAGAACTTTCATATACCCACTAAAAATATGTGAATTTCTTTAGGAAGAAACACGTTTGAAAGGACTACGCTAATAGCATTAAATTGTGTTCAAAGTTTCGGCTTACAGCACTGGGAGAGTAGTCTTACCTTCCCTTGAATCTCTCCCAGTCTTAGCTTCCTTTGAATCTCTCCCAGTCTTACCTTCCCTTGAATTGTTCCCAGTCTTAGCTACCCTTGAATCTCTCCCAGTCTTAACTTCCCTTGAATCTCTCCCAGTCTTAGCTTCCCTTGAATCTCTCCCAGTCTTAGCTTCCCTTGAATCTCTCCCAGTCTTAGCTTCCCTTGAATTGTTCCCAGTCTTAGCTTCCCTTGAATCTCTCCCAGTCTTAGCTTCCCTTGAATCTCTCCCAGTCTTAGCTTCCCTTGAATCCTCCCCTTGTTATTTATAAAACCTGTAAAAGTGTACTTAAAAGAAGCCAGCCCTAGACCCTCCTAGAAACAGAACACAATGATGGGGAGGAAAGAATGAAAGTCATCAAGTTTGTTGCCGACTGGGTGGTAAGGGGGTAGGAGGAAGTGAAGGTAAGGCCTAATGAAGCAGGAGGCAAAGTGGTAGACAGCCTCTGATATCATCCAGTCAAGAGTGGGCTAAGTGACAGCAGTTAATCCAACGCCCGATTGTCCTTGTTTACACTTCTTGACATATTTTTGAAGGGTTTGTTAAAGTGAAAATAACTCAAACTAATGAATATCACAAATTGAACAGCACTATCAAACAACAGGGAGCGCTGTACTATCTTATTTTTATATTAACAGATTGGAGGGTATAATTTACAGAAAATATACCCGCATTTCCACGAAGAAAGAGTTGAAAACCATTGAGTATAAAACTTTAAATTTGACAACAGTTTTAAAACAGTATGTAAAATTAGTACTCGGCAAAAAGCGACAGTAAAACTGATTTTTATTGTTTTTCAAAGAGATAACTTTAATATCCAGCCTGAATATTAGCGCCGCGTTATAACTAGAGAGTTATACTAACCACGCTAATGTTTATAGCTTGTCTAGCAGTTTGTTTGGTGCAGAGAGGACAGCAGGGAGAGTTGTTGTACAGGTGTGTAGGAGAGACTAGGAGAGCATGTTAGCTGTCACCAGGAGTGAAGTTATCCTGGAAATAGTAGGAGTACAGAGAGGACAGCAGGGAGAGTTGTTGTACAGGTGTAGGAGAGCATGTTAGCTGTCACCAGGAGTGAAGTTATCCTGGAAATAGTAGGAGTACAGAGAGGACAGCAGGGAGAGTTGTTGTACAGGTGTAGGAGAGCATGTTAGCTGTCACCAGGAGTGAAGTTATCCTGGAAATAGTAGGAGTACAGAGAGGACAGCAGGGAGAGTTGTTGTACAGGTGTAGGAGAGCATGTTAGCTGTCACCAGGAGTGAAGTTATCCTGGAAATAGTAGGAGTACAGAGAGGACAGCAGGGAGAGTTGTTGTACAGGTGTAGGAGAGCATGTTAGCTGTCACCAGGAGTGAAGTTATCCTGGAAATAGTAGGAGTACAGAGAGGACAGCAGGGAGAGTTGTTGTACAGGTGTAGGAGAGCATGTTAGCTGTCACCAGGAGTGAAGTTATCCTGGAAATAGTAGGAGTACAGAGAGGACAGCAGGGAGAGTTGTTGTACAGGTGTAGGAGAGCATGTTAGCTGTCACCAGGAGTGAAGTTATCCTGGAAATAGTAGGAGTACAGAGAGGACAGCAGGGAGAGTTGTTGTACAGGTGTAGGAGAGCATGTTAGCTGTCACCAGGAGTGAAGTTATCCTGGAAATAGTAGGAGTACAGAGAGGACAGCAGGGAGAGTTGTTGTACAGGTGT
>CABFOW010003903.1:53728-65094 GCA_902141385.1 Timema californicum
GGGGGGGATATTTATCAAAATTATTGTCTGGGACTTAAACTCATATAAACTTTAACTTAGAAATGTTTCTCACAGCTCGTAGCAAATGCAGTTGCCTCTCTCTCTCCTTATGCGAGATTTAATTCATTCAGTCTGTGCAATTTCACTTTTTTGAATAGAGTTAATGTATATTTAATTTAACGAATGTATTTTCTGGCCACGCTGTGGCAAACTTTGTGTCTCGGGCTTACCACCCGTTCGATTTTGTTAGCATATGTATAGTATTTGCAGTTATCTTGTTAACTGATCAAACGTAGAGCACAGGGCACTAGTAGGTTAGTTTGGGACTTGGTCCTAAGATAGATTCTTGTATTATAACCGCTCAACATTGTGTTGATTTCCTTTGGGTTTGAGGGCGCGTATTTATTTGTCTTGTTATTATTACCTAAGTTTAAATGTTTGTTTGGGTTTACGATGAAGTATAGTTTTATGCGCTTGTTACTCAAGCTAAGGGAACTATAATCTTTTTGCCTCTCTGTAAGGGCTATGTAAATATCAAATTTATCATGATTATTGCGTTTTGCTTGAAGGCGCATGTTTGGGTGATTTTCCATATGTTAACTAATGTATAAATATTAGATAGGAGTAATAATGGAGTTATTGCTTGTCTCTCTAAATGTGTGGGATATTCAACTTTGAACCATAGACTTCCATGATTACTATTAATATTAGTGTTGTACTGACAACCAGCTAATTACTATACGTTTCCTTTTCTATTTTCAGGTATTGTAAAGTATATTAAATCCATTATATAAATTGAGTTTTTTTTTATTCTGAGAGGATAAGCGCTTCACGCCATGTTATTATATTTTGTTCTAATTATGTATCTACCATTTTGATTGTTCTAAATAAAATAAACAAACTTTGTTACTGACAGTTAAACTTCTTGGCTGATTTTCCCATCACTCTACCTAATATTTTTAATAACACTATATTCACCGCATATGTAACAAAAGTCATCTGGCAAATTTTCACATCGTCTCGAACTCGAAGCCATGTTTCACGAAACGCACAGAGAAAAGCAACCGTTGAAACTGTTTCTGTGATGAAGTTTCCACTTGTCGCTGTATCAGCGCACGCACGACGCTACACATGAAAGAAAAATTGAGACGAACTTGAAAATGTCCACATCTTTTATCTCACTACGAACACGGTAAGTACACGATCTCCTGGGCTAAAGAGAGATAAACTGAGTCCCTCGTGAGGACATCTCTTTTATATCTTTCTTGATGACTCCAGAGAAGTCGAGAGAATTCAGTCTTAAGAAAGATAACACGTTCAGAATCAACCAGATAGAGCTCGACAAAATAGGTGACTGCCAATTACGTTCGCTTAGCGAGGGTTCCTGCAAGGTCAGCGAACATAGATAGAGAACTGAGAAAAGGATTCACGCGACGCTATTGGTAGAGAGAGGTTGCGACGGAAAGGGAGGGGGAGGTGTCATCGAGGGGTGTTCTGTAGGTTTCATCACGGTAGAATGATGGTCAGGCAGGGAGGGAAGAAATTCAACGCCAATTTTTTTTTTAATGGTAAATGTTCATAAAAATCCAAGTAAAATTGAATTTTTCAAGAAAATGTGATGTGATAGAATTTTTTAATTAAAAAAAAATCAACACCAAAAATAAATAATCTTACATAAAGCTCAGCTATCAATTCCCTTGTATTGTTTTCATCGCAGGCCTGTGTTATTAATAATCAACTTTTTAGGTCGGTCGACTCACATTCTTTCAATTGTATCCATGGTTGTATATATATATATATATACACTGTGACAACTTTACATAGCACTGCGCTTTACTACCCATTCGGGTTATACACTCATTTACTAATGGGCTAGAGATGATAAGGTTGAATTTATAAGAAGTGTATCCACATTTTCATGGAAAACTACCCTCAGTACTCTTGACCGGGATCAAATCGCGATCTTCCCATCATCGGCAGTCCAAACTATTGCAGGAGCCTTAGACCATGTGGCCATTACATATAAACAATTATTTTAAACATGTTATTTCTTAAAAATTAATTCTCGGCCTATACAATAATTGTTTATAGCTTATGAATTATATAATCCCCAACATAATCTTCCATGTCTGATAAAATTAAATGTAAATAAAGGTTGGGATGGGCGCATCGGTGGGCATTTTTGTTGGTTCAGAGGCTGGCGCGTTCCAGGAAATGCTGAGTAATAAGGACTGTGAAAACCAGTCAAATATGTGAGTCAAAAGTTATTATTTTCTAAAAAGGACTTGTTAGGTAGCCTACTATTTTAACATTCTTCCCCTTTATGTGTTATGTGAAGTAAATAACGATGCCTGGTAGTGCTATTTTTAAGGGTTTGAAAAAAAAAATTTGAATACTAAACGCAAATATAATTTAAATGGGAATTCCTTGAGATGCCCTACATTTAATGTAGGTTAGGAACTTGAGTTAGGCAAATACCATATTAAAACATAAGCCATCTCCATGAGGTTATGAAATTCCTATAAATTTCAAATTATTTTAAAGGTACTTTCATTTTAAAATATGGGATGTTAGCATAAGTTCTAAAAAACGGCCTTTCAACAGCGCCCTCTTTCACAGTTTCTTTCTACTTTTTAGATGATTTACTTTTAATTTAAACCAATTACCTGAGACATTTCATTCCCAATATAATTCGCCGTTTTTCCTGAAGAACACCTAGAATTTAAAATAATTACTTAAAAGCAATTTTATTCACATATGAAAACCAAGTAAAATGTTTAGACCACGAACTAGAATCTATAAGGGCTACCAGATAAAGCTATTTTGTGAACCATCAATAAATGACGTAGCCAGAACCTCATGTTGAAGTATGGAATTGTAGGCGACACATGAATGTGTGAATATAAAATAGATAGATCTACATGGTTTCGCGTTCTATATCTATTCTTCAGTAACAAATCGAAAATGTAATATTTCCTTTTTATTTTAATAATATATAGTGGCTGATTTTAAAACCAAGAAAATCCGTTGACAAACAAGTACAGCTACCACAAACATGAATACAGAAACTAATATTAACGTTAGCGTTTTGCTTTATCATATAGTATTCAATTATATACATCATCATTGAAAACAATGTTATTAAACTTATTGCATACTATGTGCTGTGCACTATTTGCTAGTACAGGATATTCATTAAGTATGAATATATAAAGCTAGCCTATAGTTTGAGTTAATATTAATGCATAAAAATGGATTTATGTTAATGAATAACTCATAGTAACTAATAGTAAATCATGGATAGCGTATTGTGTCCAATTCATAAGAAGATACCTTCTATAATGACACATATAAGGCTAACATGCAATCCTAATTTACAAACTAACTAAAATTGGTATACATGGAATAATATTGGAATAGCTTAAGAGTTATTTATCCCATAGGTCTCAGTTTGTCTAAATAAATAACTCTACTAGTACGAAGGAACAAATCAGGTGTGTAGTTCCTCAAGGATCAGTTCTGGGCCATATATTATTCATAATTTACGTAAATGATATAGCCAAAGTAAACTTCAAAGGCAATTTTCAATTATATGCTGAGGACACATGTTTTGTGTATGTTGAAAAATCACCGCTAAATATTAAACAAAATATGGAATCTAACCTGATACTACTCGATAACTGGCTTAAGATGAATAGACTAACACTTAACCTAAATAAAATCAATTTTGTGGTTTTTAATAGGCCTAATAGTAATCATGAAACCGTTGTTAAAATAGAATTCCAATATAAATAATTAAAACAAATAAAGAAGGTAAAATACTTAGGTTTGTTGATAGACTCCTCACTTAGCTGAAAACCACATAATATACAGCTCACAGTAAAAAAAAGCTCCTGTAGTAGGGATACGTAAAAAATTGTCCTATAGATCTCCCTCTAATATACTTAGACCACTTTACTTCTCTCTAATCAACTCTCATATCAACTACCTTAGTGTTATTTGGGGCTGTGACTATCTCAATCATCTTATGCCACTTATAGTTCTACAGAATAGAGCAATCAAAAACTTATACAGACTCCCTTACCTCACACCTACTAATGATGTATACAGTATCACTAAAATTCTGCCCTTAAGGACACAAATATATGACTCTGCAATAACAATTCTCAAAATAGGTAGTGGTACAACCTTAAACTCAGTCAAAGTGGATAAAAACCATACACATGGCCACTTAACTAGAGGACATAACCTCTGCATTGCTCATTATATTACAGTAAATTATGGACCAAACTCCATTCGTGGTACGGGCACACGATATATCAATACAATTCCTAACGGCATTAAAACATTGGCATTATATAAGTTAAAAAGAGAGATCAAATCATGGATAAGGGTAGCTTCCTTGGAGTCTTTAATATAAATTGTTACTTGTTATGCTCGCACTATAACTCTCATGTATCTAATTACATCCAAAATATTATAATGGATAGGTAATGCACATTGTTTGAGTTGTTTGCTATATTCCACAGCTGTCTCTTTTTATACCACCTAATGTATAATTTATTAACTTTTTAACTTCTTAACTAGGCCTTTTTTCTTTTTGCTATCCGTTTGGTTATACATAACATCCTCTCTCCATCATTGTTTTGTTTGCATATTTGGCTTTAGATAATTTGATCACTATGAAACTGCAACATCCAATAAGGTTAAATCATCAATGTCCTCACCAACATGATGGTTGTTAGGAATCAATCCATGAATTTATCTTTTCACCTGCATCAACTTCCTTCTCCCCCCACCCTATCTTCTACTATATGTATGTATTTTGTCCTTATCCTTTTTTTTAGTGATTAACTGAACCTGTTTCTTTGTAACTTTAATGTAACGAGCTAACAGCTCATTTTAAAGACAAATAAAACAAACAAACAAAAAAGCCTTATCTAAATTTATTGTATTTTATTTATAGAAAATGACAAAAAAAATGAATAACAACCAAAACACTGTACCGATTGTGCTAAATTTTATTTATATAACTGGGACGTCCGGTTAACATATACACTATCATAAACTAGCAGTTTACCCGTTCTTCGCACGGTCGAGCAGCACCAAAAATATATCATATTAGAAAGTTAAACATGCTGCTGTCAACTTTTTAATAGTTTCTCATTGTAGAATCCTGAGCTAACTATGGAAATTACAAACCAATCATTAAAATTAAAAAATTAAAATAAAATATATGTATGGAACTAAATATTATCTGGTCTGAGTGGACAGAAAGAGGCAATTCATAACTGTGCGATATTTACTCAAGCATTGTCATCAAATAAGATAATCGAACTAATATACATTGTTAAAGAAATATTTTGGAAAAAAATAACATCACTATTCACCATAGAGCATAAATAGATAACATACTTTGTTTCAGAAACTTAATGATTAATAGGCATCGTGTTTTTTTAAGAAAATCATTAAGGTTCACCAAGCAATGTCTCCAGAATTTGTTAATTTTAACTGTTATATCACCGCTATATATATATAAATGCGCTAATTTATATATATATATATATATAAATGCGCTAATTTATCCTTCAACAATTAGTTTTGCTATCGCAATGCTAGTGCACCTCCTTTAAGATTATATACAGTTTTTTATTCGTTTGGTTTTAGATTTTTTCGTCTGCCTTTACAAAATTAAAATTTACTGCAATATCGAGATTATTTTAATCTATTGGCCATTTCGCGCTTCCTATTTTAAAATTCCAAACTTTCCAGCATTTGTGGTTACTGTGGGGTGGTCCTTTTACAAACTCAGCCAATTTTAATTCTCTTTCATACCAAAAATAAGATTTTAAAATAATTTTGGAAAGATTTAAAGCTCCCTTTAATCTACCTTCTTTTACGTTCCTACATTCCCATTTTGAAATGTTAAGGTTTATTTGATTAAACTATATGGTGTATTTACTGAAAGCGTGCCACCACAGGTTTATATAATGTTTATTCTACGAACATCAAACATTAATGGATTGAAAGTACTTTACTAACTGAAATATTAATACGGTCTTTTCTATGATATGAACTGAAAAACTAAATACAGATCAGGCAAGAACAAATACTATCAACAGAACTACCAACATATGCATCAAAAATATACCAAGATTATAATGAATAAATGTTAAATTCCTCTACCAACACTGTTTCAAGTTAGCCCACCACATTAATTGTTATCTAGATTTTCTCATTTTAAACCACAAATGTTCATTTTCGGACACATATGAGCACAAATGGAGCACAATTAAGTGACATAAATAATTTTTGGTTATGTTGTGTTTTTCAATTTGTGATGGGCGAACTTGAGCTCAAGTTAGCCCACCACATTAAATATTTTCTAAATGGAGCAGTTTACAGAACACATTTTATGTTCGGGCGCATATGAGCACAAATAGAGCACACACGATTAGGAAAAAAAAAGTTTTTCATCAATGTGGCGGGCCAACTTGAGTCACGTGGATTACGTTGGTTCTCATACCCACCGTACAGATCTGAATCTTCTGAAAAATAAATTATTATTTTATTTTGGGAATTTTTAAATCCCCCATTTTACCAGCACCTTTTCTAAAGAGTAAATATTTAACACTTGCTTTGTATTTTGGAGTAATCCCTCTAAATTATTGGTGAACTTCCATATTCTGTCCCACCTAAAAGGTTTTATTTACTTAACCCTATTCCTTATTTCCTATATTTCAAATATTTAGTCTTTTATTGTTATTTGGAGTGGTCTTTATACCTTATTGCGGAGTTTATGTTTTTTTAGCACAGAGAAAAGTAGTGGTTTCAATTAGTTTCGAAAATTGTAATCTCTCACGGAACCACTTGATCAACGCCAACTTAGAAATTTTGAATTTTTAAGACGAATCTGACTATCTGGAGTTAACCTACTGGCTGTATACCAAATTAAAATTTTCTATCACACTTATTTTTTTAAATATAAACACCGCGCTTTCCTCCCTGTCCCCTGTTTATTTAATGCCCAGTAAAAAAATATAACTTTTTCAGCCCTTTATATTTATTTGAAGTAGTGTTTTTACTTATTATCGTGTCGATGACTTTACCCACCTGGCCTTGAAAATATGTGTTTACATTTTATCGACGGGTTGAGTGTCGATAACAAACCCACCTAGTCTTTAAATATATTTTTTGGAGCTTGTTGATGAGTTTATATGGTGCCAACTTGAGCTACTTGGAGTTGGAGGGTGAAATGCAAGGTTGTTCTAGTTATAAAAGCTCCACTCAGATGTGCAGTGAAATGCCATCTATGACCACAGCTCGGAACTAATAGTCCAAGGAACGTATAGATAGAATGAACCAATCACGTTGAAAACACGGACAAAGATTTTATGCTGACTTAAATTCAAGACCTCGTCGAATTGAAGGGCTTGGCAAATTTCGTAAGAATGGCCCCGTAAATGTGACGGGCAGGTGTTAAGTTAATACTACGAATTCCAGTAAATGAAAAAACCAATGTCTACTTTCGTTTTTAGTAGAAAGAGTCCTTTAGAAAATACAATGTTTGTTTGTGGTATGAATTGGTCATATTTTACTGTATTATTAGCGTTGATTTATAGGTATTAATAATATAATATATACATGTGAATGCTGCAGATTACACGACTTGACGTATGAATACCTAATCAAGACTGTAAACAGGGTTGTCGGAACCACTGGGGAATTCCAGAGGACCTTCTTTCCCAGCAAACGTTTGTCAATTGGACACCGCTATTAGAATAATTTTGGATAATTTACTTCTCTAGAATCTACTGGGAGTGGTATTACCTCAGATCATTTTAAATGAATATTCCCCTAGAAGATATTTAGAACGATCTTCGCCTGATATATTTTTTAATTCGATTCGTTATAAACTATTTTAAGTTTTCTAGAAAAGGGTTGGGGGGGATTAATTTCAGGGGGAAAACTATTTTAATAGGGTGGGCCCACCTACCACTTGTACCTTTACCACATGCCATCATTTAAGAAGTGCTCAATATAAATTTTCAAACTTTGAGGGAGAAGAGGCTAAAGGCCTACAAGTTTTTAAATGTTAAAAAAATTGATAGCACATAAAGTATTTAATTTCTGCCACTAAACTCCAGATAGCTCCTATAGCAACTATATATTTGAAATCTTTCTTTGCCCATGGCAGTTGAGAGGATGTGCTCCGCCCCCGCCCCCCCTTAAAATTTTGTCTGACTACGGCCTTTCCTCCATCCAATCCTTTCCTGCGACATCTTCATATACTGAGTCACCTCCAAATGTTTGGTTCCATCAAGTTCTTCACTATGTAACTTTCTCCATTCTCCTATTTGTCCTCTGTCAATGTCTTATCTTGGTAGAGAGTGAGAGATCAAGCTTCACGTCGTGTAGGATTATAGTTCAAACATTCTCAGACTAATATTTATAGACAGAAGACAAGACAACAACTTACAAACTGAATAATAGCAAACACTGTCTGCACGAATTGCGTCTATGACCTCCTCTGTGACATTCCTATCTGTTAATACACAGATAGAAAGATGGCCTCCTCTGTGACATTCCTATCAGTTGGCACACGGATAAAAAGATGGCCTCCTCTGTGACATTCCTATCTGTTGGCACACGGATATAAAGATGGCCTCCTCTGTGACATTCCTATCTGCTAACAGATAGAAAGATGACCTCCACGCAATATAAAGCCATCTGTCCCGATATATTTTTAATCCATGTTTGCTGTCAACAAAACAATCTTGCTGACCTTGACACGCCAGGACAACTTGTGATTGCTACTCCTCTGTCCATTCAACATCTTGTCTTAGCAGAGTCGATACATCACACATGTAAGTAGTGTTTCACAGTCCTTTGTGTCTCTAAACTAACACGAGCATGTCCCTACACAATACTACCTCTATAACACAAGTATAGTATTTATTTTATTGATACTAGACCATCTGCCACGGGCCACGAACCCAATAACGTTACCATTTCAAAGACATGGAATTAGTTCAGTGATAATTATATTTGTGGGTCTACACCCGTCCTGGCTACTACTGGAGATACCACCTTAGCACGGCCAGGTTGTTAGACACTCGTAGCCATAGACAACTTAGATAAACATCTTAACAAATAACATTAATTATAATTAATATTAGTAATAAGTTACGTACACCATGACTTAGGGCAGTAATGAATAGTTATAATTAATATTAGTAATAAGTTACATACACCATGACTTAGGGCAGTAATGAATAGTTATAATTAATATTAGTAATAAGTTACGTACACCATGACTTAGGGAAGTAATGAATAGTTATAATTAATATTAGTAATAAGTTACATACACCATGACTTAGGGCAGTACTGATTAGCTTAAGCAACTCAACTAAATAAACTAAAATAGAGTGAGGGCATTTTCAAATTTAGAACGGAGGGTTTTTTAGTTAATTTTGTTTTGAGGTTTGAAAACTAGAAAAATGTAGAAAAAGTTTAGTTAAGAATATTATGAACCATCTATATAGCCTCTGAATACAACCAATTGTTGATTGAACTTTGGTGCCTTGACAGTTAACTATTTTCTGTGCTTGTATAGATCTCTACACTAAGGATATTTTCTGTTCTCGCCTAGATCTCTACACTAGGGATATTTTCTGTTCTCGTATAGATCTCTACACTGGGGATATTTTCTGTTCTTGCATAGAACTCTACACTAGGGATATTTTCTGTTCCGTATAGATCTCTACACTGGGGATATTTTCTGTTCTTGCATAGAACTCTACAATGGGGATATTTTCTGTTCTCGTATAGATCTCTACACAAGGGATATTTTCTGTTCTCGTATAGATCTCTACACTGGGGATATTTTCTGTTCTTGCATATAACTCTACAATGGGGATATTTTCTGTTCTCGTATAGATCTCTACACAAGGGATATTTTCTGTTCTCGCATAAATCTCTACACTGGGGATATTTTCTGTTCTCGTATAGATCTCTACACTGGGGATATTTTCTGTTCTTGCATGGATCTCTACACTAGGGATATTTTCTGTTCTCGTATAGATCTCCACACTATTGATATTTTCTGTGCTTGTATAGATCTCTACACTGGGGATATTTTCTGTTCTTGCATAGATCTCTACACTAGGGATATTTTCTGTTCTCGTATAGATCTCTACAATGGGGATATTTTCTGTTCTTGCAGAGAACTCTACAATGGGGATATTTTCTGTTCTCGCATAGATTTCTACACTAGTGATATTTTCTGTTCTCGCATAGATCTCTACACTAGGGATATTTTCTGTTCTCGTATAGATCTCTACACTGGGGATATTTTCTGTTCTTACATAGATCTCTACAGTAGGGATATTTTCTGTTCTCGCATAGATCCCCAGACTAGGGATATTTTCTATTTTCGCATAGATTTCAACACTAGGGATATTTTCTGTGCTTGTATAGATCTCTAAACTAGGGATATTTTCTGTTCTCGCATAGATCCCCACACTAGGGATATTTTCTGTTCTCGCATAGATCTATACACTAGGGATATTTTCTGTTCTCGCATAGATCTATACACTAGGGATATTTTCTGTTCTAGCATAGATCCCCAGACTAGGGATATTTTCTATTTTCCCATAGATTTCAACACTAGGGATATTTTCTGTGCTTGTATAGATCTCTACACTAGGGATATTTTCTGTTCACGCATAGATCTCTACACTAGGGATATTTTCTGTTCTCGCATATATCTATACACTAGGAATATTTTCTGTTCTCGCATAGATCCTCAGACTAGGGATATTTTCTATTTTCGCATAGATCTCCACACTATTGATATTTTCTGTGCTTGTATAGATCTCTACACTGGGGATATTTTCTGTTCTCGCATAGATCTCTACATTAGGGATATCTTCTGTTCTCGCATAGATCTCTACAATAGGGATATTTTTTGTTCTCGCATAGATCTCTACACTGGGGATATTTGCTATTTTCTCATAGATCTCCACACTGGGGATATTTTCTGTTCTCGCATAGATCTCTACACTAGGGATATTTTCTGTTCTCGCATAGATCCCCACACTAGGGATATTTTCTATTTTCGCATAGATCTCTACACTAGGGATATTTCCTGTGCTTGTATAGATCTCTACCCTAGGGATATTTTCTGTTCTCACATAGCTCTCTACACTAGGTATATTTTCTGTGCTTGTATATATCTCTACGCTAGGGATATTTTCTGTTCTCGCATAGCTCTCTACACTAAGGATATTTTCTGTGCTTGTATAGATCTCTACACTAGGGATATTTTCTGTTCTCGCATAGATCTCTACACTGGGGATATTTTC
>CABFOW010003904.1:8751-20168 GCA_902141385.1 Timema californicum
TCCAGTGTTTTAGGTATTTTGATGATATTTATTATTTTATAGCAACTACTTTTCAATTTTGTTGTATTTTTTTAAATGTGGAAAAATAGTTCTAATGGCCTCAATGTCCGTTTTATAATGTGGAATACAGAAAACCACACCAAGATGTGACATCAGGTTATGGTTCGAGCAGTAGTACCTAATTTTTTTTGCACCTTGTCTTACTAAATGTTCATGTTATATGCATACGTAGACTACTAATTACGCTAATCTGTTAGGGACTAAAGAGAAGAAATTTAAAGAAATTGTACCCGCATTTACATGTAGTGAGAGTGAAAAACCATTCGAGAATAATTACCAGCAAACCAGACCTAGATTCGAAAACCAATTTTTCTGTCATCGGCATTCTAGTTAAACACGAAGGAGAGTGACGCTTTAGTTTAGACCATGGGGTTAACTTAGCAGGTACTATTTTGTACCTAGGTTAGGCGATATCCGCGGGGGTGAGGCAGGCTCTTAAAATACGTGGAACCAAGCTTATTAGCCCCTCGGCCCTAGAGGGTGGGATCTTGAGACCCCGAGTTCAACAAACTGGTCCAGTTTTTTATGAGGTGGAGGAGAGGGGTCAAGTTCCAAGGGGGGGTACACACGCTCATGAATCACTTATACACCCGGGAACCCGCGTGATGACACGCAAGGAATACGTCATAGTGTTTCTACTCTCATGAATAATGAAGCAAGGTTGAAGGAGGGCGTCCCTTGTCCGCAAATCCACCGGAAGTTATATCCTACTTACCTCCCCCTAGCCCCCATTCAAACCCAAATAATACATTTTACAGGCTCTGTGACGCACGCACATTCCCTGTTACTATGGACTTACACTGTGGTTTTCCCCACCTCTAGCCGAATGGTGATGCAGTTATTCAAAGTTCATTCGGCCTGTGCCCTTGGAATTGCAGAGTTGGCGCTGATAATGAGTATTTGATTAGTCAGTAGTGTGTATCATTATTTTAGCTCATTTATACCTTGAAGAAAACTTTTGAGAGCATGAGACTTATTGTACAGTAACCATTGACAAAAGTGCATTATACTTGCCTCCCACTTGTCAAATTCGACATCCTCATTCTAGAATAAAAGTTACAGAATATATACTATGATGTATGGATGTATGTCGTATGAATGCCTAAGAGTAGATATTGTTGATTTCTGAACTGTCATAAAAGGTTCTTCAACCGGCAACTAAAATTATTACTACTACTTCTACTAAAAAGAAAATTATTAAACTTACCACAGAACCCTTTTGCTGAGCAGATCTGGACTCCCGGAGTTTGAAGACGCCACCACCGACGGACACCTCCCTCCACCGACCGATATTGGGCTCACCGCCGACGAAAGAGCCGGATGGGTGCATGATGAGGACACCATTCGTCGTCAAGCCGTCAATCTCGCGGAGCTCCTGCCATTTGGTTGCCTTCTCCTGGGCGGAAACACAATAAATCACTGTTCAATGCAATCACGAACAGTTAGGTCTAGAAATGGAGGGAGGATAACACCGTCGACTGCTGTCATGGCCAGCTAGATCAAGACAGGGACGAAGGACAACACTGTCGACTGCAGTCACGGCCAACTAGATCAAGACAACGGACGAAGGACAACACTGTCGACTGCAATCACGGTCAGATAGATCAAGGCAGGGACGAAGGACAACACTGCCGACTGCAATCACGGTCAGATAGATCAAGACAGGGACGAAGGACAACACTGTCGACTGCAATCACGGCCAACTAGATCAAGACAGGGAGGAAGGACAACACTGTCGACTGCAATCACGGTCAGATAGATCAAGACAAGGACGAAGGACAACACTGTCGACTGCAATCACGGCCAACTAGATCAAGACAGGGACGAAGGACAACACTGTCACTGCAGTCATAGCCAACTAGATCAAGACAGGGACGAAGGACAACACTGTCACTGCAGTCATGGCCAGCTAGATCAAGACAGGGATGAAGGACAACACTGTCACTGCAGTCACGGCCAGCTAGATCAATACAGGGATGAAGGACAACACTGTCGACTGCAATCACGGCCAACTAGATCAAGACACGGACGAAGGACAACACTGTCGACTTCAATCACGGCCAACTAGATCAAGACAGGGACGAAGGACAACACTGTCGACTGCAGTCACGGCCAACTAGATCAAGATAGGGACGAAGGACAACACTGTCGACTGCAGTCATGGCCAGCTAGATCAAGACAGGGACGAAGGACAACACTGTCGACTGCAATCACGGTCAGATAGATCAAGACAAGGACGAAGGACAACACTGTCGACTGCAATCACGGCCAACTAGATCAAGACAGGGACGAAGGACAACACTGTCGACTGCAGTCATGGCCAACTAGATCAAGACAGGGACGAAGGACAACACTGTCAACTGCAATCATAGCCAACTAGATCAAGAAATGGAAGGCCGATAACAACGTTAACTGCAATAAAGACAAAGAGTTGGACCAGCTTCCTTTATGCTGTGTGACAAAATGGGCCTAGCCGTGGGATTTTGGTTTCTTTGAAATAAGTTTAACTTGTTTCATTGACTTATATATATACTGGATGTTAATTTGAAAACTTTCCACCAACATACTGTATCTCGAAAACAAAGCATTACAGAAAAAAGTGTATTTTAAACAAAAGTTGTTCGGTTCTGAAAGGGAAGTAAGGTGGTAAGGCTGGTATGACCTTGGATAGCGTTGCTAAGGTGGCGTTAAGGTCGCTTTGATTTTTTTTTAACGAGACACTATTTTTATTTCATATTCTTATAGATCTAGTTGTGCCATTTTCAAAATGATGGTTTTAAGCTTTTTAAAGTCAAAGCTATCACGATATATGAGCTTCGCAAGTATATATATATATATATATATATATTTAAATCATAGTCAATGTTTGTTCCTTTATATGGGGGTAGCCAGTAAGAAAATAAAGACGCCGGATGGCAAGATTTATGGACAACCCTAGGTCAGAGAAAAGCGGCAGGGATGCATAGCTAGAAAATTAAAAACAGGCCTAAACACACAATACATTACTGGAAGAAACTAGAAAATAGTACAAAGCACAGGCCACTAGATTTCACAAACAGATAAACTGTATCCTTTATTTATGGTAGTAAATATAATTTTTATGTGGAGGGGGGAATAGAGGAGCGGGGAGAGAGGGGGTGTTATGACAACTTTGGCAGTAAGTTCCAAGGGAAGGTGCTAAGATTCGGTCAAACAATGAATCTCTCATAAATAATTTTTACAATTTTCTAAAACATAGTTTGTGTGATGATTCATTTTAAGGGTTAAATTCCAAAACCTCGCGCCTAAAACTGGCTAGAAATAATAATTCCTCGTTAAGGTCCTGCAATCAACAACCTTTTCTTCATCACCGCGTCTTATTAGCTGTTCAAGTTATACGCATATATGATATTCCCTCTAATTGTGTGGGGGTAAGGACGGATACATTTTTGAGGTAATCTACCCGCATTTGCGACGAAGGAGATTCGATACACGATCTTTCCGTCACCAGGTCAAACTAGCAAGATATTGACGCCTAAGACCATACGGCCACTGAACCTGGTATCAACAAACTTATTAGATGCATTGGGCCAGTTTCATAGGCAGATTTAGTACGCCTCAATTGCGGTGCTACACTAAATACAAGACGACACCTCCTTGAACTTGAATGGAATGGGCTAGTTTTATGTGCGAAACTGGCCCATTCCATTCTGGTTTAGGTAGGTGTCGTCATGTAATTAGTGTAGCGCCGCACTTGAGGCGTACTAAATTTGACTATGAATTTGGCCCATTGACTAGTATGCAGTGATGTTAGAATGCTTGGAAATCTTCTCTCCACTTTTTCTCTTGAAGGCAATAGGCTCCCAGGGTAAATCGAGCGACTGACAACGAAATGTAATCTTAATAGAGCCGCGGCATTTATATTTGTTTGGTGATTAGTATGTAATTATTTATTTGGCAACTACTTTATCCTCGAGTGTAAGTGCATTTCGCTCGCCTACTTGGGGGTCTCATGAATAGCAAATGTCAACCCAAAAGGGCTCAAAATTGTCTTCTTTTTCCTCAAAATAGGTAGGTCAGAGTGACTCACAACGTTCCACATCAATATTCCTCCACCTTTGTACACAACTCATATTTCAAGGCACCCTTGGTATGAAACATCCTTTTGTCCTGGCGTTATGAGATATTTTCATTTATTTGAAGTATTTAACGAGCACTTTCTGAACCTGTTATCAGCACATAGCTTATAAATTGACTTAAATCTAGGACAGGCACAACATCCAGCCCCTATATCTTTAATTCATCAGTTCGAAAGGTTAAATCAACATTTCAGCAATGATAAATTTGTCGGCCATGCCAGGAATTAATCCCGGAACCTTTAGCCAGGGGCGGCCCGAGGTAAATTTTGCACCCGGGAGGGATTGCTTTTTGGCGCCTTTCTATATGACCGCCCTGTAATTGAAAAATATTAAAATAATCCCCAAACCTAACGTATCCTGGGCGTGAAAGGAAAATAATTTGAAGGGAAACTTCACAAATGGCAATCATACCCCAAACGTCATATTGAGAAATTTTACGAGAACAGTTAGGATTATAAAGAAAACTATAAGAAAGTGTTTTGTAGACAATATTGTCCTCTTTATATTTTGATATGATAAACGGTCTACGAGATAATTTTAAAAAAAACTTTTGAGTTGAAATTTTTTCAAGACAGTGGCTATAAAATTACTTTTTAACAACGGCACTATATGCTACTTTATATCAACCATAACTATACGAATATGTCAAATTTTATTTTATGATCAAAAAGTGAACGACTGTAATGTTTAGCAACTTCACTATACAGTAGACCGGGCTAAGGCATCGGACGTTATGAGATAAGGACACCCTTAGTAGTTACCTAGATTAAAATAAAAAGTATATTTCGCGATTGCAAAATTGGTGTGGAAACATTCAATATTGATTAAAATCAAGCCCGCACTTGTGGGACACGCGGACTAAATGTCAGGCTCACGTGATCTGGTTACACAGGTGCTAGGGAGACGTGGTTAAAGGGTCATGTCGTAATTTCCGAGTGTTTTTCTCAAATTGTTCACTACCTACCCATCCCCCACATTCCTTTAAGCGTGTTAAGCAAAAAATAAATAAAAAAAGGTCCCACGTTCGATTCCCTTGTCCAGGTGTAATTTAAATCGTAGACCATGTCTGTATTGACACTCACCCCGAGGAAGATGTTACAGGCGTTGTCGAAGCCCGCGGCGTAGATCCGGGCGACCCTAGGGTTGTTGCGCTCGGCGATGATGCGGCACGCAAACCTGGAGATGGTGCTCTGCAGAACCTTGCTGTCACCAGTCTTGTCACCGGGTATTGTGTCCATGACCACAAAGTCGATGGGGGAGTCGGAGGAACGACCGATCTGAGGAGGAAAGATAGACTCGTATACTTTTGAGGGAACTGCAGGTAAGGTGAGAGTAGAGGGGCCGGGACGCTAGAAGAGGCCAGTACTTTTAAAGTTTTTACGACAATTTTTTTTTTTGCCAAAATAAATAAGCTATTACTCCAGTACTGACAAAGAATTTGATTTTATTCGCATGATAATATCAACAGTTGTTGAATATCTGTCATGAGCGTAGGAACATTAAATGACAAACTTTATAAATGTTGAGAAAAATATGTTATTAATCTCCAGAACACCCTTGACAGATATTCATAAAGTGTCGATATCACTATGTGAAGAAAATTTAAACTCTTTATTTCTAATGGAGGATTATTTGAATTATTTTAACCAAAAAAAGGTTTTGATATAAAAACTGCAAAAATACTTCCCTTAACTCACGTTCCCTACAATCCCAAATTAGAGAGTAAGTTCGGTTAACATTTTCGTCGAAAATAGAAAGCATAATCTGCTTGAGTGGCACAACAATAAATACAAGACTCTATTGTACTTTAATATTATAATAAAACCCTTAACGAATACATTCCCTCATCTCTGGTATTTAATAATCTGAAAATGTATCCGAGAAATGTTCATTGTTCATCTCTATGTGCCATTATTTGTTTGGATTATATTTAAGGATATAATTAATTAGACATTTAAAATAATGTTAAGATTGGTTATTGTATCATTTAAAGCAAAGAAGAAAAATTCTTAAGAGTATGAGTCATGGGACAGGGCGCATTGACTGTCTAAGTTAACCGACAAAAAGAATAGACCTGTCGTAAGACAGAACACCTAATAATATAATAATAGTAATAATACAAAAATTAAACAACTTTTACCCCCTTGCCTCACCCACTCATCCATAAACACACATTATTTGATGGTTTTATATAACTTTTACATAAAAATAAGCATCAGGTGACACCTTCCCCGGTCCAGCCTTTTCACCTACCGCTAGCCACCACTGCGGAAAGTTTACATAATCTCTAGACTTCAAACACATTAAAATGTGCCCTTAAAACCATTAATCAGGATGGGGAAAAAAAATATCTCTCTCCCCCAAAAATAAAATAACCGGATGCGCTACTGTCAAGAATCAATAATCTGGTTGGGCACCCATCTATCTTTCCCCCACCACGATCCAATGACCATCTTGCTGGGTAGAAAAAGATCACCCGAGCAGAAGTACCATGTCAACCCCCATTTTTCAACGCTCCTCGGAAACTGTTCGCTGTCTGGCCTAGAATGGATTTATCTCTCTCTCTCTTTCTTTTTATTTCTTTAATCTAGGACTGCGATGAATTTGAGTTTCTGGATTGTGTGACGTGAATGGTATGAGTTTTTTTTTAAATTCTACGAATGAAAGATTCATTCGTCACGGGTCGTTGGAAGTCTGCTTGTTCTCCATTTAGAGTGCACATTCATCATTTCAATCTTTATAGACGTCTCTAAGATTTAATTTCACATGTGTGTGTTTTATTTAGATCCGAGTCTTACTAACCGTTCGGGTTACACGCTTATGTACTAATTACACTAATGGTTTTAGGAAAGAGGAAGGTTATTATTTATAGGAACCAGTTTGAAAAAAACCTCAGTACACCCGAGCGAGATTCAAACCTCAATCTCCCAGTCATCGAAAGTCAAGTATATTGGGAGAGTAGCGCGTTAAACCATGCGGCCACCGAAGTGGGTAACTGCTTTTCTACATTTTTGATGACACAATATTGCACCGGTGTGGACGCGCCTTAACGCGTCCCTCTACAACAGACCGGACTGCTGGCGACGTCGAGTTTCAAGTCTTGGCTGAACGCAGTGGAAGTAATTTTTTCAATGTGCTTTTTCCATCCCCTCTACACGCAAATGCGGTTCTTCTTTAACAATCTTCCTCTACTTAACATAACCTTTTTGAATACTTAAATAATGCTTTTGTTTCATCTAAGATATATTTTTTAATCTTAAGACAACAGTTTATATGAAAATTTTATGTGTATTTACCAAGTTTGGTTAATATCGGTAAATTATTTTAAAGTAATAAGGGACATGCGAAGTACGGCCAAACTGCATAGCTGTTTTCTCAATCGAGTTGGCTGGAAAAACTGTATTAAAGAGGGATATAAAAGTTCATCTTTTCTAAAACACGCCAAGGGAGGTTTTATAGGGAATGACGACCCTCAAAGCAATCAGGCGTGATGAAGTGGGTTATTGCCCCGCCCTTCCTCCCACTACATAGGGTTCGAAGAGAGAAAATCATTGAGGGGGTAATTCGTCTTCTCGGGAAGACAAGATCGCTTGGGAGGGAGGACTGGGTGGAAGGGCGACACAATATCCTTCGCTCCCTCCCACCCCAAGACACAATCTTAGTTTTAAATGAACGAGTTCTTTTAATTGGAGGACATTTATTTGTCGAACACACATGCCCTCCTGCATCGGTGGGACTAAGACCATGTTGGTGGATCGGGGTTCGAATCCCGGAGACGGTTTTCAAGGCCTCTCGCCACAAGAGTGCGGTTCCACTTCATCTGACTGTACTTAACACTTCCGGCCCCCCTCATCCCTCGAACCCTTACTCCGCGTCTTATTACCCGTCGAGGGTATCCGCATAATTATTTACACTAGCAGGGTAGGGATGAGAAAGGTATATCTTAGAGGAAATATACCAGCATTTATGTGGAAGTAAAGGAAAATAAAGTACACGTCCATCAGAGATTCGAGGCCCAAGCACCCCGTCACCGGGGAACCAAACTAGACGAGACTGACGCCTTTTCTCAGGAGGATTAACATTTCAACAGCTCTTATGTTGAACATACCAATAACAGAAATTGTGTAAGTACGGATATTTTACGCACATACTCACATGTATGTGTGTATATACACATATGTCTTAACATAAGAATACTAATTAAGAACCCGCCCCAGTGGCGTAGTTAGCTAACGCGTTAGTTTCATGTTGAGCTAGACTGCCGAGGACGAGGAGATCAAGGTTCGAATCTCGGTCGGGTGAAATGGAGGTTTGCCTTAAAATTGTCTTCCATTCTCCCTCCACGAAAATGCGGGTGTACTTAATCTAAATTCAACCTTCTCTATTCCTAACCAATTACCGTAATTAGTACTTGAGAGTATAGCCCGAACGGGTAGTAAGACGCGGTGCTAAATAAATAAACAAATAAAAAGTAATTAAAGAAGGTAGTTTAGATTAAATGCAACAGCTTTAACGTGGAGAAGGGATGCCCTCTCTTTTAGACCTGTTTCAACGAGCGATGTTAGCAGAGCAACTGCAGCAAGGATTTCAGCAGCAAAATGCACTTCGAGGTCGAAGTACTTGCACTTGTTTTATTGAATATGATAATGTATTTAAATTAAAGCAATGTTTCATCAAGCAGCGCTGCTAGAATCACTCGCGGAAATGGGCTTTAAACTTCTCTACTTTATCCGGTCATTGGCAATCTAGTCCAATGAGAGCCTCACGTCGACCGCGCGGCCACTAGTGCGAGTATTTAAAAAAAATACGGTACATAGCGTGTTTAGGACTTCAAGGACCCAAATTAGGTGCTATCTTTTGAGTGGTCACGTAAGAACGACATAAAGAATGAAAGCTAGAGGTGGACAAAGATTTGTATGAGGAAAAACAGTTATAAATCTTACTAAAACTACGTTCAAATATGCATATCAAGTAATGGGATTTGCAGCTTATTATTCTGATCGGTGGTTAAAAATGGTTAAATAATAATATTGTAAAGTTGTGTCCTCATTTTTGCATGGTGCCCCTAACCTCAAAAAATATGTTTAGTAAAAAGTGTCCCTTATTCCGTTTTCTTAAAGTAGCAGGACCGTACAAAATAAAAGGTGGCGGGGGAAGAGGGTTCTGCCCACGGTGATTCGTTGTTAAGTTTCTAAATTAAAGATGTCTAAAGAAGTCAAGACATTTTGGAAATATTGCGAAACTCTAGAAGTAATTATAATCCATTATCTCTTTTAAATATTAATTCGGTGTTATGAATTTTATACAACTACAGATACCCACCTAGGGCTAGGCATTGAGTACTTAAAAAAACTATATTTACTAACACTATTTTTGCGAACGGATTCGCGGCTATTCGGTGGTGACGTTGGCGAAACAGTGGGCGAAAGAGAGAGAGAGAGTTGCAGGTCAAGCAAAGCCTTACAAAGGAAGAACACGTGTTAAGATTCTGGTATCGAAATCTGTTAACAAGAATGTCTAGTTACACCTGACATGACAAAATCGGCTAGGCCTGCATTACCCATAGTCACAGACCATAGTACAACATAACAGAGGCACGCTCAAGGTTTACATGAATCTGCGATCTCCTAAAGCAGGGGTCCCAAACCCTGCATACGCCTCTCTTTGACCACAGCTGAAAAGTTCTTGACTAATAATTTTAACCTGTCACTTTTTCAACAAAAATCAAGTTTGTGCTATCTTCAGGTATACCGTTCTCAATAAGTTGATGATTGAAAGTCCCCTTCTTTCAAACCCCTCCCTCTCATTCCTCTTTTTTTGCCAGACTATTTACAAAGTGTACTTTTACTCGGAACTACCATTCTAATAGTTTCAAGCTGAATGGTTTTGCTTTTTCCTAATCTCAAAGACCTACCCCCTTCCATCATTCTCTTCACACTCACTAATATCATGCTAATACTTCCTATTTCCTTTGTAAATATCTTGACATGGGTCTACCCAGATGTCGCCTGAATAAACACAGAATAAATATGTATATATTTTTTAAATGTACCCTAGCACTAAAATGGTGTAGTAGTTAAATAGGTCCTTGTATCTTTATTTTGTTCTTGTTAAGATTCGGATGGACATCTTGAGGTTTTGCAAATCTCTCTTCTAAGTAGTTCCATGTATTATCACCTCACTAGAGTTGCGCTACTGTAGCTATGACAGTCACACCACCGACCCCTCAACCCCTCCTCTAAACAACAACCTTTCAGTGTGTTCTGATATTCCACAGTTAATCCAGGCAGCCACCCTCCTTCCCCTAATCTTTTAAAATTTGTTGTTACTACTCAACAAAGAACAAACGACAAGCTATCACCAATGTACTCTCCAAGGAGTGATGGCGAGTTTTGAGCCACAATCTCGAGATTTTATATAATGACTTCCAGAGTCAAAGGCTTGAATCTCTTTCAAAGTATAGTTTTTCTGAGCTACCCTAGGGAGTCTTTAATTACAGTATATTGTGGCATATGTATTTATTTTATCTACTACTGTAGAAATATTTATAAACATAATTTCTTCCCAATTTTTAAAAATATATAGCCATTTCTTTTAGTTTTTTTCAGTGACATAATTTTTACGGTCGCTACTTACGATAATTATTTAAATATAGTATGATGAAGTTAGAATTAAAATAAGTGCACCACAATTTGTTCGTACAGAAGATAGAAAAACCAAAGTGAAAACTACACTATGTAATGTTCCGGGCTGTTCAAAAAATTGGAATTTGTAAATTTTATTTCTAATAAATAGAATTTACATAGTGAATGCCCACCTCACTTTACAAATAGGCCCTACTGTTAACTTTTTTTGAACACCATACTAACAAGAACATTGCATTCTAAGATCTAAAAAAAATCTGAAAGGGAAAACCACCTTCAGTTCACGAAGGCGAGATGATTCAAACCTCGACCTCCCCATCAATGACGATCAAACCAACAGCAAGCAAAGGTTAGAACCCTGCTGCGGGTAGCTAAGCTGTGTAAACAAATATTTAATTTATCGCGACACCTCGGAGAGAAAGTATTGTGATCTTAAAACAATTCGAACTCGAGATTTTGTAAAATGACGACGTTTCATGACCTCCTGAACCGAACAAAGTTGTTTTCGCGATGTCATCTCTCTGTCTGTATCTCGAGCTGGAGTCGAAACTATTTATTAGATTGGGCTACAGCTTGGTATCTGGGGTTTTCATAA